>WSYH01010471.1:0-23125 GCA_036426205.1 Ascaphus truei | reverse complement strand
TGTGTATTGTATTGCTGGGATAACGCGGTGTGTACTGTATTGCTGGGGTAACGCGGTGTGTACTGTATTGCTGGGGTAACGCGGTGTGTATTGTATTGCTGGGGTAACGCGGTGTGTAGTGTATTGCTGGGGTAACGCGGTGTGTATTGTATTGCTGGGGTAACGCGGTGTGTATTGTATTGCTGGGATAACGCGGTGTGTATTGTATTGCTGGGGTAACGCGGTGTGTGTTGTATTGCTGGGATAACGCGGTGTGTACTGTATTGCTGGGATAACGCGGTGTGTACTGTATTGTTGGGGTAACGCGGTGTGTATTGTATTGCTGGGGTAACGCGGTGTGTATTGTATTGCTGGGATAACGCGGTGTGTATTGTATTGCTGGGGTAACGCGGTGTGTATTGTATTGCTGGTATAACGCGGTGTGTATTGTATTGCTGGGATAACGCGGTGTGTATGGTATTGCTGGGGTAACGCGGTGTGTGTGTATTGTATTATATGTATTACACATGTATTACTACTGTGAAGCGCTATGTACATTAATGGCGCTATATAAATAAAGACATACAATACAATACAATACAAATATGAAACTGAGAATGTGTATATATAAACAAAGCATTTCATGTGTCCCCCCGCAGGGAACTCTCAGATGGGAGCCACCATAGTGGACGCGCTGGACACTCTGTACATCATGGGGCTGCTGGACGAGTTCAGGGACGGGCAGGATTGGGTGCAGAACAACCTGGACTTCAGTGTGGTGAGTCTGAGCCCGGGACCCCCTCCCCTCTACCTGCTTATCAGCTGCTTACTACCCATCCAACGCCCCATACCCCCAATCCCCTGCCTCTTTATAACCTGATTACCTCCCCCTCCTACACATCCTGCCCGACATCCCGCCCCCCTCCTGCCCCCTTCTCGCCTTCTAACCCCCCCTCCTCATTTAGCCTCTTTACACTTATAATGTATTTAGAAGGCACCAACATACTCTGAAGCGCAGTACAATAATCTGCGTCAAGACCATCAAACACAACAGTAACAAGCAGTGGGCACCGGGGGTCCTGCTCTGAAGAGCTTGCAATCTGAAATGAAGCGTTGGAAGTGGAAACGCGAGGGGGAGGTTGGGTGTTAGTAGAAGGTGCGCGCATGAGGCCGGGAGTTGGATGTTCTTGGAAGTTGTCCAGCGTCTAGCACACACCCAGAGCTGGGAATGGGGGGTCTCTCCTTCCTGGGGGTTAACCCTCCCTGTGCTGGCTTGTGATGTACAGCAGAGACTGGTGTTGCCTTTGTGGTGACCATCTTGTTTCTAGTTGAGAACCTGCGACTTGATACCCTTCCACCTATTCTGGATACTGCATACCCTCCTGTGCCTCACGCCTGACACCTTCCCTCTTCCTAATACCGGTTTCCCCTCTTCCCCGTTCATTTGACCTTACTTCTTGATATCCCACTTCTTGCCCCTTCCTCTGACCTTACTGCCCGATATCCCACTTCTGATTTGCCCCCTCCTCTTGCTCCCAGCCAACTCCTTTCTGCCCCCGCCCACTCCCCTTAGTCTACCTGTCAGTATGTGTGTGTATATACGGTATGTAGGGATGTCCCTTGTAAATTCGGCCTCCTCGTTCTGGTGTCTGATGTGTCTCGCCGGCCTCCTGATTACCCATTGTCTCTCTCTCAGAATTCGGAGGTGTCCGTGTTCGAGGTGAACATCCGATTCATCGGGGGCCTGCTGGCCGCGTTCTACCTGTCCGGGCAGGAGGTAAGAACGCAGAGAGCAGAACACACATTCGGGTGGGAAAGGGGTGAGATCCTCGCTTTAATCCAAGGGTGATCTCCATCGAGAAGGACAAGTCTCCCACATGTCGTCCGCTCCTCTTAGCACAGGACTACCAGGGCAGCCACGCGTTGGGTAAAAGATAGGGAAGTAATAGCTGAGAGGGGATTGTCATGTTACTGCGCTGACGACCCGTTACGTGAGACCGCGCACTGCCCTTACAGACAAGCTGGTGACGTGGAGACGTTGTGTATGGAGTGATGGTCTCTTGTGCGCGCAGTGGGACTGTCCCTTAGGATGCGAGGGCCATTTGGGGCGACATTCATTTATCGCGTGGCACACGCTGAGCCCGTCTGGCAGTTGCCGTGCCGGCAGGATTGCTGACGCGGGTGGAACTGAATGTTTGAGCAGCTTGAGTCGGCATTTTCCAAAACCACAGAAAATCTTATTACGGGCACAAGACACGATGCGGAAACAGTGCCACTCACCCGGACATCCCCCTGTAGTGAGCGCAGTGTAACACGTAGATCACACGTGTGCTAAGTACGGGCACAAGACGCGGTGCGGAGACAGTGCCACTCACCCGGACATCCCCCTGTAGTGAGCGCAGTGTAACACGTGGATCACACGTGTGCTAAGTACGGGCACAAGACGCGGTGCGGAAACAGTGCCACTCACCCGGACATCCCCCTGTAGTGAGCGCAGTGTAACACGTAGATCACACGTGTGCTAAGTACGGGCACAAGACGCGGTGCGGAGACAGTGCCACTCACCCGGACATCCCCCTGTAGTGAGCGGTGTGAAACACGTGGATCACACGTGTGCTGAGTAAGGCTGCATGCGTGTTCAGGACTCGTTCTCATGGGATTGCTGCAGCATTATAAGATAACACGGAGGGTACGTGGGCGTCTGTACCAGCTTCAAGAGACCAGATGTGTCATTTACATTTTAATAAGCAGTAAAATATTACAGATCGTATAATCTGAATAATTCAATAATGAAGGCGCACATTTAAAGTGATAATATAAGACTGAACACAAACAGCTCTCAAGCTTGCGAGGTGGAGGGGGGGGGATGTACACGAATATGTCTGTATGAGGAGGGGGGAGGTACATGTATCTGTCTGTTTGAGGGGGAGGTACATGTATCTGTCTGTATGAGGAGGGGGGAGGTACATGTATCTGTGTGTATGAGGAGGGGGAGAGGTACATGTATCTGTCTGTATGAGGAGGGGGGGACATGTCTCTGTCTGTATGAGGGGGGGGGGTACAACAAAGGCAGTCCCGGCTATCAGGGTCCTGTATTACACGTAGTGTGGAAACTGCAGTATAAACACCCAGCTAAATCAGGGTCTGGGGGGAGAATTACATCTAATGTGCTGCATGCCCAGCTGATCGGTCTGGTATTGGACACCTGGAATGTGGGGTCGCAGTCCAGCTATCAGTCTGTATTACACACAGAATGTGCCTGCCTAGTCCCAGCTATCGTTCTGTATTACACGTAAGGTGCCTGCAGTCCAGCTATCATCGTGTATTGACAAAAACCTAATGTGCCCGCAGTGGGGGCGCACCAGCGGTATCAGTGCGGTGTATTACACTTAATGGTGCTCAGTCGGGGGGCCAGCTATGGCAGTCCTCATTACATCTAATGTCCGGGACGTGACAGGGATCCCCAGGCTATCATCTGTATTACACCCTACGGGATAGTGGACTGCAGACCTCAGGCTAGTCAGTCTGTATATAACACACCTAATGGTGCCTGCAGTCCCAGCGATCAGTCTGTATTAAAACACTAATGTGCCTGCAATAACCAGCTCTCAGTCGTAATACACCTAATGGTGCCTTGCATGATGGGCGCCAGCTATCAGGTACTCTGCATTACACCTAATTTTGCCCCCCGTCCCCTATCAGTCTGTATAACATAAATGTGGCCTGCAGGGGTCACGGCAGGCTATGCAGTCTGTATTCACCGTAATTGCGCAAAGCAAAGTCGCCGAGCTAAATCAAAAGGGTCGTGATTCCACCTAATGTGGCCTGCAGGCCCAGCTATCAGTCTGTATTAGAACACCTAATGTGCCTGACATTCCCAGCTATCAGTCAATGTATTACACTAATTTGGGCCACTGCAGTCCTACAATCTATCGAGAACCTGGAATGTATGTGGGACACCGCAGTGTGCCTGCATCCCAGCTTTCATCGTATTACACCTAATGTGCCTGCAGTCCCAGCTATCGGTCTGTATTACACCTAATGCGCCCGCTATCCCAGCTATCGGTCTGTATACCACCTAATGTGCCTGCAGTCCCAGCTATCAGTCTGTATTACACCTAATGTGCCCGCAGCCCAGCTATCAGTCTGTATTACACGTAATGTGCCTGCAGTCCCAGCTATCAGTCTGTATTACCCGTAAATGTGCCTGCAGTCCCAGCTAATCGGTCTGTATTACCCTAATTTGCTGCAGGCCCACTAATCGGTCTGTATTACACCTAATGTGTCTGCAGTCCCAGTTCGTTCTTATTACACCTAATGTGCCCGCATCCCAGCTATCAGTCTGTATTCAACGTCATGTGCCCGCAGTCCCAGCTATTCAGTCGTATTCACCTATGTATTTTTTTTTTTTTTTTTGGGGGGGGGGGGGTTGGTTTTTTTTTGTTTTTTCTGCAATCCCAGCTATCGGTCCTGTTTACACCTATATTGCGAAAAAACGGGGGGAAAAAGCCGGGCAGAGAGGAATGCCCAGCATCGGTCTGTATTACACCTAATGTGCCTGCATCCCAGCATCATCTGTAGGGTTGCAAACAACCTAATGTGCCTGCAGGCCCAGCTATCAGTCTGGGGTATTACACCTAATGTGAAAAATCTGCAGTCCACTATCAGGTACTTAGTACATCTATGTCCGTAAGCAGTGCCCGTGGCTTATCAGTCTGTATTACCCTATGTGGCACCGCAGGTCCCAGCTAGTGCGAAAATCGTCTATACATACACCTTATGGCCCCAGTGGGCCGCAGCTTCAGTCTGTAGTACACGTAATGTGGCCGCAGTCCCCGCTATCAGTCTAGTATTATACCTACGGTGCCCGCAGTCCACCAGCTATCAGTTTGTTTACCGTAAGTGCCTGCAAAAGTCCATCGCTATAGAGATCTGTATTAACCCTAATGTTCCTGCAGACCCAGCTTCCTTCTGTATTACACCTAATGTGCCCTGCAGGGGTGGCGCCGCTATCAGTTGTATTAACATCGTAATGTGCCTGCAGTCCCAGCTATACAGTCTGTATTACACCTAATGTGGCCCGTTAGCAGGATCCCAGACGATATCAGTCTGAAAGATATTCACGTAATGTCCCGCAGACCCAGCTAATCAGTCTGTATTACACCAAATAAGTGCGCCGAACGCCAGTCCCATCTATCGGAGTCTGGGTATAGTAAAGCGAACATACACCCCTACTGTGCTGCGGGTCCCAGGCGAAAATCTCGAGGATCCTGTATTGCCACCTAATGTGCCTGCATTCCCACATCAGTCTGTATTACCCATAATGTGCCCGGAGTCCAGCTATGTCTGTATTACGAACCTAAAAGTGTGTGAAAACCCAAGCAGTCCCACTAATCCTCCTGTATTACACCTAATGTGCCTTCATCCCCACTATCATCTGTATTCCCTAATGTGCCCCCGCGTCCCAGCTATCAGTCTGTATTACACGTAATGTGCCCGCAGTCCCAGCTATCAGTCTGTATTACACCTAATGTGCCTGCAGTCCCAGCCTATCGGTCTGTATTAACCACCGTATGGATGGGCGTGGCGTCCCGCGAAATATCCCAGCTATCGGAGTGCACTGTATTAACACCTAATGGGTATATATAAAGTCTGCCGAAAATTCCCAGCCTATATCAGTCTGTTATACACCTATGTTGCCCGCATCCCATCTATCAGTCTGTATTCCACCGTAATGTGTTCCTGCAAAATCCCCATCTATCGGCTCCTGTATTACACGTAATGTGAAAAACCTAAGCAGTCACCAGCTATCGGTCTGTATTACATCACCTAATGTGCTGCAGGCCCAGCTATCAGTCTGTATTACCCCTAATTTGTCTGCAGTCCCAGCTATCAGTCTGTATTACACCGGAAGAGCACCTAATGTGGCGCTCGCAGGTCGCGCAGCTAAAAAAATCGATCTGGTAAGGATTCACGTTCAAAATGTTGCCTGGCGGATATACCGGGGCAAGCAAGAAATGATCGTCTGTATTCAAAAACACAGTGCTGTGACTGCATCGCGTCTATCGGATCTTGGTCATTACCCCTAATGTTCCTGCAGTCCCAGCTATCGGTCGTATTACAACCTAATGTGTCTGCAGTCCCAGCTATCATCTGTATTACATCTAATGTGCCCGCAGTCCCAGCTATCAGCAAGTGTATTACATCTAATGTGCCCGCAGTACAAGCTATCAGGCTGTATTGACACCTAATGTGCCCGCAGTCCCAGCATCAGTCTGTATTACACCTAATTGTTGCCTGTGCCCGCAGTCCAGATCGGGTCTGTATAACCTAAATGGCCGCGTACCAGGAATCAGTCGGTATTAGACAGGTCCGCCAGTCGACTATCGCAAGATCTAGTATTCACACCTAATGTGAACTGCAATGCCCGCTCTCATGGTTTGTATTAGCAACCGTACCATGGCCCGCAAGTCCAAGCTACGGTACTTATTACACCTAAAGTGCCTGCAGTCCCCAGCATCGAGTCTTATTACACTAATGGTGTCTGCAGCCCGCTATCAGTCTGTCTTACATCTAATGGTGCGTCAAGTCCCAAGCTATCAGTCGCTAGTATTAGCACCTAATGTGCCCGCACGCAGTACCAGCGTGGGAATCAGGTCCATGTGAAATTACACCTAATGTGCCCGCGGAGTCCCAGCTATCAGTCTGGTTATACACCTAATGTGCCGCAGGGGGGGCCCAGCTATCAGTCTGTTATACACCTAAAATGGTGTTTATAGGTTAAGGTATTATGCTATGTAAAATGAAGACAGCTTGGTTGTTTTAATAAGGTGTTACAGTAAGAAAAGTAAATTGAAATAATATATGTAGTTGAAGAAAATAAAAATCTGGTGGCAGGGGGGCAGGCAGGCAAAGGGGAGGGGCGGAGGGGCAAGAGGGCAGGGGGGTGGCGGAAAATAGTGGCCACGGAGCCAATCGGGGCTTATACCCAGTTAGGGGGTGGCCGGGTGGGGTTGTGTTTGAAATGGGTGGGTGCTTAGGTCATCACTTCGGGATTGTAACGCTTGTGTTGGTAGACTGGCGCGGAGTCGGCCCGTTGGAGCGGGGGGGGGGCAGGCATGCGTGTGGGGTCGGGGTGCGGACTCATGTGTCTCGCCGTGGGCGGGCGCTATGGATGAAAGCGGGTGTCCGGGCCCGTATTAATCCTGAGGGTTTCTTCTTGCTTAGATATTTAAGAATAGGACAGTGCGGGCGGCTGGCTACTGCGAGAAGGGCTTTTGGGGTGCCCTTGGCCCGCATTCAGCACGCTGGTGGGCCCAGGGGAGGGGGAAAGGAACGGGGGGAGGAAACAATCCCCATGGCCAGATGGGTTAGAGGGGTCGGCGTGGGAAGAGGGTGAGAGGTTTCCCCAAATCCGCGCCCTGAATGCAATTCTGGGACATTTGGTCGTAGCCGTTTTTCTGCAACCAAATGACCCGCCGCGTTTTAATAAAAAGCGGATACCACCGACTTGACGCGTCGGCGGCTGGGTGAAAAAGGCCATGTCATACCCGCTCAAAAGTACCGCAAGTTCATCAAAAAGACCAAGAGCCGAACGGTAGTCGGCTATCCCTGCCCTTACCCTAAAAAACCGCTAATCTTAAAACTCCCATATTGCGCGAGCACTAAAGCCAACAATGCCCTAACGGAAAACGCAACACTAGGTCTTACGTCCTATTACTGAACTTTAGCACAGAGCCTTACCCCAAAAAAAACCTTAACCCACGCCAACAGAACCGTGTCACGTCCACCAAAAAACCTTACACCGACCCCAAAAAAAAACGCTTACCCCCCCCAAAAAAAAACCGTCCCCCCAAAAAGAACTTAGCCCCGCGCCAAAAGAAAACCTACGGGCGAGCCCAGGCCCAAAAAAAACAAACCCAATTACCAGGGAAAGGCCCAGTTACCCCAAAAAAAACCTTAGGGCCTACACCCCCCCCAAATACCCCCCCCAAAAAAACCTTCCCCCCGCAAAAAACCTTCACCCTGTACCAAATCCTGTCGTCTGGAGGAGGGGGGGTACATGTCGGTATCTGTCTGTAGATGGTCGGGGGAGAGGTACATTTAGCTGTCGGGTATGAGGATGGGAAGGGTACATGTAATCTGGTCTGTTGAGGAGGGGGGGGGGGTACCATTGTCTCTGTCTGTATGGGGGGGGTAGGTACCAACTCTGTCGTATGAGGAGGTTAGTACATGTACTGTATCTGTATGAGGAGGGGGAGAGGTACATGTATCTGTCTGTATGAGGAGGGGGGCGCCATGTACATGTGTGTATGGGAGGGGGAGAGTACATGTATCTGCTGTATATGCGGTGGAAGAGTACATGTATCTGTGTGTTAGGAGGAGGGGGTGAGGTACATGTATCTTGTGTATGTGTGCGGGGGGGGGAGTAACGAATCTGTATGAGAAGGGAGGGGGTACTTGATTCCGTCTCTGTATGAGGAGAGGGGGAGAGGTACATGAATCCGCTCTGTCTGATAGGGGGGTGTACATGACTGTCCTCTCTGGTATAGGAGGAGGGGGGGTAATAGAATCCGTCTCTGATGATGGGGGGGGAGGGGGGTACATTGAATCCGTCTCGTAGAGGATGGTGGGTACATGATCCGTTCCTGTATGAGGAGGGGGTACATTAATCCGTCTCTGTTGATGAGGGGGGGACATGAATCCGTCTCTGTATGAGGAGGGGTGTACAGAATCCGTCGCTCTCTCTGAGGACTGGGGGGATCAGAGCAGATATTATTGTCTCCTGACCGCGAGCATATTCCTTTCCGTCTATCAGAAGGTCCCTCTCCATTGAGATAAAGCTGATTACCGCTAGGAGGCCGGGGAAAGGGTTCCTCCTCCCCCTCACAGTCTCTATGGAATAACGATGGGTGGGATTGTTGTTGTTCTTGTAGCTTACATTGAGTGTAGTTTAAAAAATTAATATGCATTGGGGCTGTAAACTAACAGACCACGCTTCTTTTCCTGTAAATCCTCCCTGTACAATGCATGGCTGGCAATCTTTACAACAGCTCTTCTGATTCAGTATCTTCTTCCCAGCGCTGGCTTCGGGTACTAGAGCCCGCAGCTCAATGTATCCTACTGCCTTGTTGATCTACTCCTGATTTATTGACCGTCATAAACAGGAAGCGTGTGTGGTCCCCGCGTCGTCCCTAGCTGGCCATTTGATATAATTTCAGGACTGTGATCATCCTGTTGAGTTATGGTGTACTTTGTGCCGGGAGCCTGTGTTAGGAGGGCCCTCCACTCATGTCACTACTGTGTGTCAGAGGCGTCCTGCCTGTGGGGAGTAATAATGCAAGGTCGGGTGGGGATTCATTCTCTCTCTCCTCCTGCGCAACACACACACAAAGCTTTGTACCATCCTATTCCCTCCATCCCTCGAAGTGTGCGTTTAAACCAAACTAATTAAAAAATTTAAAAAAAAAAAAAAAAACCCCTTGCACTGAGTATTGGGCTTTCTCCCGCAAAGAGACGGAATAAAGCCACACTCTCACCGTACGACCAATGGCCGTGAACCGGTTTCAAGGTTTTCTTTAGGTTACAGTAATGGATTGTTTGCAAGAAAAATTGCTAATCAATCTGTGTTGTGTGCGTGCGGCGATGCGTCGTCGTCCGTTTTCCGTCCGTCTCAGAGTTAGATGGTTTCAGGACTTGAAGTTCCGGAAGTACACATGTCCCACAAGGTGACATCATACCAAAACTGGGACAAACCTACCGAGACTCTCCACATCACCACCCGAAGCTTTAAGTTCTTTCAAATCTCAGGCTGTGGTTTCCTCACATTTTAATCTGGTCAATCGTTACTGCTGCTAGTATGTGACCCCGTCCCATGTTACCCAAGTTCCATACAATTAGAATGGTTTAATGAATACATGACGTTCAATTAATTTAAACTCCCGTGTGCTCTTTCGTAGGAAATCTTTGCTGTTTGTGTCTTTTTTTTAGATCCTTGTTTCCCCTGACACCGCTAGATCTCGCTTATTTACTGATGAATAGCTACTTCTGTACTGCTTGTTTCATTTACCTACGCGGCTTGGATTCGGTATTTCGTGTGTGTGTGTGTTCTTGGTGTTTGTGTGTGTTGTTGTGTATATCTGTATACACCCACCGACACCACACGCACAACACGTTGACAAATCACCCAAAAAATCGACTCGCCACCATATACCACCCGTGTGCTGCTGTGGGCAATAGGAGCTCGCCATGGATGTAACATCCCTCACCCACCGGGGCGTGCCAAGATATCCAGTAGGTTTGTCGAACACTCCACTTACTATATATCATATATATCTAGTATCCAAAGAATAGTCAGCCCAATAGAGAAGAAAGGGGGAAATAGTAAATATCTAAATTATTTGATGCACATAGGTCTAAAATTACAAGGGATGAAAAATATCAAGATAAACATAGATTGAAAAGTTAATACTAAACACTCCTTAAACAATGTTCCCAGTCCAATACTAACTGCGTGATTGGGTTTTTGCAGGGCAGCTTTCAAAGGGAGAGAGAACCCATTCCAAAGAAAGCTAAAAAACAACAGGGAAAGCGCACAACCATAGCTAAAAAACGTCAAGATATTTAATATAAAATAGAGGCGAGTGGGAATCAGCTCACTCACAAAAGATCAGATAAAAAGCAAGCAGTATAATAATATATATATATATATATCACCACCACGGAACGGCACGGAACGGAACGGCACGAACGGGAAACTGCACGCTAAGCCCCACAGCAACAGATGTTTCAAAAACAAACCGCTCACAAGACGCAGCCAGCCTCCAAACACGACCTTCGTGGATGTTGATAGGTGTAAACCTGAACAGAGTCCTTAGTTGTAATCTTACAATCCGGATTAGTTCTCATCTGAACCCACACTGAGGCTCTGTGCGCAGGATGGAGGTTGCCAATCCTTTCCGTTTCTCCAATGATGGACGAAGTTGTCGCGCCTGCGTCTGAAGCGTTTCGTTAGACCAAACGGACTTTTGTCCACAGGATAATGGAATGCTTAACTAAGCCAGGCAATATATATATCAACAGTCGAACGCTTCTCTTTTGCTTTCACGACACCACGTAGCGAGTTTGATCGCCCGTGCGAGATAAAACACGTGGCGAGCTCCTGATTGGGCCAAGCAGCTCACACGTGTGACTAGTGCGAGTAAGATTTTTGTTCGGTCGAGTAGATTTTTTGTCGACCACTTGTGTTGTGTGGGTGTGGTGTTGTGTGGTGTGTGTGTGGTGTGTGTGTATATATACTACTTTGATCTATATCTATATATGATATAGAGACTATGGTGTTAGATAGATGACCCATACACCAGTACACACACCACGCAGGTTGAGCTTGAGCAAACGAGAGGGCCTATCAAAAAGCGCGAACTCTATCACAACTCCTGATACGCTGATGACTAGTGGGAAAGGAAATAAACGAGCGATGTTCAGAATATTGCCATAGCAGAAAATGTATACATGCCCATATAGAAATTGTTTGTTAGGCCACAAATAATAAATATAGAAACCACATTGATAAATGGGATATTAACATAGTGCAGCAGTGATAGTTATGAAACGACCAATACATGAGTCCTATAATGACTGTTGGCATGTATATCTTACTAAGAGGGGTAGTGAGTATACTAATCACAGCACACATGATTATATCTTTATTTAAATACACAAATTCTAATTATATAATGTTAGTTCTTCTACTTTAAACATATTAGTCATTGTTCACAATAAGCAACAGGAAAGAGGGAATGCATCGAACTGAGGACTCGGGAGAGATCGGGTAATATCCCTGAATCATTTGAAGCAGAAAACCAAAGTTTCACACATGGTACTTGTGTCTAGACAACTCTTGAATACACCGGGGCTGAGTCTGCCAACTGGTATAATCCGATAAGTCTCGACCTCAACGTTTACACAATATTTGAACCGCTAGCCCCCAATTGAAAAGGTGATATGTATCTAATCCTATGTTTTAATGATTTTTGGATCCCTGTCTGTGAACTTATAATCAAAATTCTGTAAATACCATGACTCGCACGTTTATGATGTTCCTGCCGCTAGTCTCGAGAACGAGCACATAAAGCAGGTGGTGCGGCCGCATATTGTTTTCCCAAACCACACGTCACAAAAACAGTAGAGAACATTACTGGCTATAACAATAATTGACCGAAGCACAGTGATGTTTCCCCCGACAAAAGAAAAACAACAACCGATCAGATATTGGACAGATGTCCCACAGGGTGATACAAGCGTGAACCCGCCACACTGTGTTTCCAACATTCTCAATTTAAGGCAAATCGAAGAACGACTGTTCTTAATTTTATGGGTGCCAGTATATTTTTTTTTTTCTGCCTTTCGCGAAAATGATTGACGCCTTTTTTGGTAGAATGGCCCCAAATGTGTGGCAACATTTTAAATGTTCCAATGTTGTGTTAGGACTACCTAGCAGTACCATTTTTAATGTATGAGACCTGTTATAACCTCAAGGACAAGATTGACTGGAGTATATTGTCTTTATATGTTTGTAGTATTTTCTTTTCCTCTAAGTACTAGATCTAGCTATAAGTGGAGGTTCTATCTGAGCCGAAACTTTATCAAATGATCTTATATATTTATCACGTTGTGAGACACTGTTTGATAGAATATATGGCTACAAATGTGCTGTACATTACGTACAAACCCCATTGATCACTGCCCCCTAGTGGGCTGAATAAGGGCAGTATGGACTTTTCTCACACACAAGAGTTAACCCACCTTTCTGGAACTACTGTTCAATTCGGCTATTAATCAAGCATGGTCTATGAAGACGCAGGAAGTGCTTTAAAAGACTGTAATATGCCATGAGAGAGAGAAGAGACACGTTTCCTCCTCGAGAAGGGGGAGAAGACAGAGGGCTCCCCAGCTCACCGTAGCTGGTAGCGAGTGAGAGGACACTGCCGGAGAGCCGGAGCTGAAGAGAGTGACGCCTGGAACTATAGGCAGTTTCTCTGATCTCATTGGGCTGAATTCCCTTGAGAAGAAAAAGAGGCCATTGTGCTGAAGCAAGGGACGTCTTCCCACAAGACTAAGATTAGCAAAACCCTTTCTATGTAAACGCACTGTGTTGTACTTTATGCCTATAGCCAGGGCATGTTTTCGCTGGGAACCAGTTGTAGTTGGCCAGCGGGTCTTAGGAGAGATTAGAAAAAGAAAATCAGTTTGTTTCCCTACCGGGGAATACGATTTTATTTATTGTGTTTTCTTAAAAGGACGGTGGCCTGATTGTATGATTAAATCCCTGTCAAGAAAACCTCCTGCAGTGAGAAAAAAAGAACAGTTGTATCCGGCTTAAATTGGGACAAAGAGACTGGCAGGTGGTGTGGGCACACACCATCAACACGTTTGTTTCCCTTCGCATAGTGTAGCTGAGAATGTGTTATACTCGGTGTACCACATCCTGCTGAGAGGTTATACTCTGGTGTACAACCCATGCGTGGCTGTTATACCTGGTGTAACAATTCCTGCGTGAGGGTGAGGTATACTCTGGTGTACACACAATCCATCATCTGACGGTGTTATCCTGTGTACATCTCCATTGCGTTGAGAGGTTATAGCTCTGGTGTACACATCCATGCGTGGCCTGGTTTTACTCTGTGTACACATCCATGCGTGAGGTAAACTTGGTGTACACATCCATGTTTTAGGAGTTTAATACTCTGTGTACACTCCATGGTCTGTGAGGGTTATACTCTGGTGTACACATCCATGCGTGAGGTGGATCTGATCTCTGGTGACACATCCAGGTGAGAGGTTATACCTCTGGTGTACACATCCGTGTGCGTGAGAGGTTACTCGGTGTACACATCCATGGCGTGAGGATTTATAACGTCTGGTGTAGCACATTGCCATGCGTGAGGAATTATACTCGGTGTAGCACATCCGTGCTTGAGAGGTTATTACTCTGGGTGTACACATTCCATGGCGTGGGGAGTTATACTCTGGTGTACACATCCTGCGGGGTGATTATACTTTTCTTTGTTCACATCCATGCGTTGAGAGTCGGTATAACTCTGGTGACACATCAGCGTGAGGAGTTATACTCTGGTTGTACACATCAGCATGAGTGAAGCGTTATATTGGTGTCACCATCCATGTGTGAGGATTATATCTGGTGTACACATTCCATGCGTGGAGAGGGTTTATACTTATGGTTACACACATCGTGCGTGGAGGTTAATACCTCTGTGTCACATCATGCGTAGAGGTTATATAACTCTGGTTGTACACCATCCATGTGGAGTGGGGGTTGAGTGGTGGATAAGCGTGCTGAGGCAGACGGTTTAACCCTGCGGGGTCAGTGAGAGGTGTTTAGGGGGGTGTGCTGAGTCACCAGGTCTTAACCACCCTTGCGGGGTCAGTGAGAGGTTCGGTGAGGGGGTGTGCTTAGCACAGGGGTATTACCCTGCGTAGTAAGAATGAGGTGTGAGGGGGTGGTGAGGCACAGGGTATTATCCTCTGCGGGTCAGGTGTGAGGTGGGGGGATGATGTGCTAGGCAAGAGGTATTAATCCTGCGGGGTCATGTGAGGTGTGGGGGGTGTGCTGGGCACAGGGTATTACCTGCGGGGGGTCGTGTGAGGTTGTTGAGTGAGTTGTGCTGAGGCAATGGGGTATTACTCTGCGGGGTCATGTGGAGGTGTGTTGAGGGGGTTGCATGAGGCAACGGGGTATTATATTATCACTGCGGCGGTCAGTGTTGAGGTGTGAGGGGGGTGTGCTGAGGCAACAAGGGGGTAGTTGTCCTGTGGGTTCAGTGTGGGTGGGTTGGGGCTGTAAACGCTTTTTCTAATGGGATGTGAAGTGGTAACGGTTTCCATAGCGACTCTCAAATCCACAATCGCTATCATCCCGTTATTCCCAGTCCAAAATACGGATCTTTTCGTTCTGGATAGCCTATTTGGGCTATTTTTAAGAAGCGGGTTGCTGCTGTGTGCTGTTATGCGCAAACACACATTGTGCCGCCCCACATCCCCCACGCCCCACAAATACGTATCCACTACCGCCCCACATACCGCCACCACATACCGCCACCACATCCGGCCCCACATAAAAACCTCTGCTACGCCCACATAAACCCGCCCCCATACCTCACATCCCGTCCCCCATTCGCCCCCACAACCGCCCCACATAACCGCCCCACTACGTCCACACCGTCCCACATCCCCACACTCACGCCACTACCGTCCCACATTACCGTCCACACATATACCGCCCAGGGAAAGTACCATGTTTTTTTAAAGCAGAATTGCCACTCCCAGTCCTCAAAGAGGCACCAACAGGTATCAGGTCGTCCTCGGGTGACCTTTTCGCCGCACTGAGCCACTGATGAGCACATTGCTGAAGCAGGGATTCCATCCTTAAACACTGACTGTTGACGTGCACTTGAGGAGGGAAGTTGGCCATTTCCTGTTCAAAGGACCTTTTCTCTCCTGCCGACCATCGCAACACTGATAGTTTCTTTTCCCCCAGCCTTTAAACCCCTTATAATTATTCATTCAGCTCTATGATATTGAAAACCATTGTATGTCCGGTGTCTAGGGGCAATTCGATTTGTCCGTCCGGGGGGGCTTCACCTCCACCAAAAAAAAAAAACCTTACCCACCCCCAAAAAAAACTCTTAGCCAAAAAATCCCCTTAACCCCAAAAAACCCCTTACCCTAACCGCTGAAACCCCATCAGTGAATTTACCTTGGTGTCCAACGGTGGAGTTGCCGCGGCGGAGACAGATTCTGCCCCAGATGTGGCGGCTGCATGAATGAGTGTGAAGTATTACCATGTTGTGCGTGGGAATTAGAGGTCTCTGTATGATTGGATGGGTGTAATAATGCCGCCTAACGTTAATAACACACGTAAATGCCGGTTTCTTGTGCCCCCTGCTGCCTCTGGCTCCTCTCCGTGTATAATTTGTGCACAAATCATATCCTGGAAAGCTATGTAATAGGCGGCGCTGCTTTCCCCAGGTCCCAGCCCAGGAGTGCGAGATGATCTGCTGGGAAGCGATTTGCGGCTTCATTAGAAATTGTGTAGCCTAAGACCCGAGGCGCCATTCTTCAGACTGGGAATAAGTAATGATGCGGAGATGTGATGAGATGAATGGGAGGTGCGACCCGGGGTCTCAGCACTGACCTAGCACTGCAAGTGCCCGGGCAGCAGCATGATCTGTATAAACACTCTGCAATAACACACCTGCAGCACTGGGAGTACACAACCCCACAAGTGCTCGTGCAGAGCTCTCCAATACTATAACTACCCTCTCACTGTGACACATTACTGGCAGTGAGAGGGTTAATGTTCAAATCATACTGAGCACAGTGAAATATAGGACATTCATTCATCACAGTGAAATTGCATACGCGTGTGTGTGTGTGTGTGTGTGTGTGTGTGTGTATACATGCAGAAGCACGCATACACATACATA
The DNA here is from genome assembly GCA_036426205.1 of Ascaphus truei. NCBI lineage: Eukaryota > Metazoa > Chordata > Amphibia > Anura > Ascaphidae > Ascaphus > Ascaphus truei. The sequence continues at coordinate 6,641 of WSYH01010471.1, read as the reverse complement.
TATACACACACACACATACTGTACATATACATACACACGTGTAAAAAACTAATTGATAAGCGCAAACTCCTATTTGCATATAATTCAGACAAATTTAATAAAATTCAGACGTAACCACTGAAGGTGGTAAATATAGTAATAGACATAAAAACAATAGAACCCAGAAAATAAAGAAGTTGGACTTGAATGGATGCTGCTTCCTGTGTTGGATTGTGGATATAGGTTAGTAACCTTGTCGGTTTATAAAGTCTCCATATATTTGTCAGTGAAGACCATGAACAGATAAGTCCTCCTAGGAAGATAAGTGAAATTGAATCATTGCAAACCCCAGTGACAAATCTGCATATACAAACAGTTCCAATGTAGAAGATGTATCTCGCCTCTTCTGAACCGAAGCTCCAGTAATCTGCTGATTCGGGATCAGCTCTTGATTGCGCGCCCGTCAGCTAGGAGCCCTGTGTCCTAGAGCAGGAGGAACTGGTGTTTATGGAAGTGTGGGGGAACGGAGTACTGTACCTTAATGCTCAATCCGTGAGTGGTCGGAAAATCCTCCCTGCAGCGCGAGGCTGCGTAAGCACGAGTAGATGAATCACCCTGAATCACACCACAAATTCACTTATCCTCCATTAGTGGATTTAGCAGCTTCGGACTAATCCCGTGCGGGACCGTGGCCCAGGTGTATGACCGCCGAAATAGCTGTCCTTCGTAGGGAGTTTAATAATAAATAATAATAATAGCGTGTTCTTGTATAGCGCTGCTAGTTTTACGTAGCGCTTTACAGAGACATTTTGCAGGCACAGGGCCCTGCCCCGTGGAGCTTACAATCTGTTTTTGGTGCCTCAGGCACAGGGAGATAAAGTGACTTGCCCAAGGTCACAAGGAGTCGTCACCGGGAATTGAACCAGGTTCCCCTGCTTCACACCCCGTGCCAGTCTGTGTCTTTACTCTCTTTACTTTGTGGCATTGAGGATAAACAGTGGCCTCCCCAGGGAATGACATCCCTCCGTGTATACGAAGCCTCGCTCTCCGGCTTTGTGGCATTGAGGATACGCAGTGGCCTCCCCAGGGAATGACATCCCTCCGTGTATTAGAAGCCTCGCTCTCCGGCGTTTTATGGCATTGAGGATAAGCAGTGGCCTCCCCAGGGAATGACATCCCTCTGCATATACGAAGCCTCGCTCTCTGGCTTTGTGGCATTGAGGATAAGCAGTGGCCTCCCCAGGGAATGACATCCCTCCGCGTATAGGAAGCCTCGCTCTCTGGCTTTGAGGCATTGAGGATAAGCAGTGGCCTCCCCAGGGAATGACATCTCTCCGTGTATACGAAGCCTCGCTCTCCGGCTTTGTGGCATTGAGGATAAGCAGTGGCCTCCCCAGGGAATGACATCCCTCCGTGTATAAGGCTAAGGCCCCGCTCCCAGAGTCCGCGCACCCGCACTGCAGACAGGCGGTGCGCTGACATACACAGACCGCGATATGCGGTCTGTAGGGAGCGGGAGCGGGAGGTGGGCGGGAGTGGGAGGCTTGACAGGGAGGGGGGGCGTGGCTTGAGCGGAGGGACCCGCTACTCTCCCCCCCCCCTCCCTCCACGGACTCGGGCTGGAGCTGCTGAGGGTAACTTTAAACACACACACGCAGGCACTCATACACACACACACACAGACAGGCACGCACGCACTCAGACACACACACAGACAGGCACTCACCTGCTTTCACTCCACACTCCTCCCCGCTCCCCGAAGCCTCTCCTCCTCCCGAAGCCTCCCCTCCCCATTGGCTCACAGCCACACCACGTGACGCGTCAACGCTAGGAAACACCATTCTCTTGTGTCTCCTAGCGGCTGACGCGCCACAGCGTGTAGTCAGCTGTGCCGCCAGGGGGGACCGGGACCGGCTCGCGAGGATTCCCCTGCTGGTGGGGAACTCGCGACATGGCCGCCCGCGCCAACGAGCGCAGCGGGACCGAGGCCTAAGAAGCCTCGCTCTCCGGCTTTGAGGCATTGAGGATAAGCAGTGGCCTCCCCAGGGAATGACATCCCTCCGCATATAGGAAGCCTCGCTCTCTGGCTTTGTGGCATTGAGGATAAGCAGTGGCCTCCCCAGGGAATGACATCCCTCCGCGTATACGAAGCCTCGCTCTCCGGCTTTGTGGCATTGAGGATAAGCAGTGGCCTCCCCAGGGAATGACATCCCTCCGCATATAGGAAGCCTCGCTCTCTGGCTTTGAGGCATTGAAGATAAGCAGTGGCCTCCCCAGGGAATGACATCCCTCCGCGTATACGAAGCCTCGATCTCCGGCTTTGTGGCATTGAGGATAAGCAGTGGCCTCCCCAGGGAATGACATCCCTCCGCGTATACGAAGCCTCGCTCTCCGGCTTTGTGGCATTGAGGATAAGCAGTGGCCTCCCCAGGGAATGACATCCCTCTGCATATAGGAAGCCTCGCTCTCTGGCTTTGTGGCATTGAGGATAAGCAGTGGCCTCCCCAGGGAATGACATCCCTCCGCGTATACGAAGCCTCGCTCTCCGGCTTTGTGGCATTGAGGATAAGCAGTGGCCTCCCCAGGGAATGACATCTCTCTGACTTTGTGGCCGTTGTAGGTTTGCGTTGCAGACACCTTTAATACGAGTGTTAGAGCCGGGTTTCTTTATGGTTTCAGCCTGTACAATAACTCCTTCTCTCAGGCACCTCGTGCTTTAGTAGAGCAGAGACCTGTAAGATTTGGTGTACTGTAGCTCTCCGTGTGATCCCTCGGCAGACGCGAGATAAATGGGCTGTCTGCCTCCTGCAGGGCTTATTACGCGCTTTCTTTATATAGCTCAGGAAGGCTTTGGCTGCTGACACATCTCAGATGTGACAGGGAACGGGCATTATTACATGGATTGTCACACGTTTAACCTCATGTCTACAAGAACGACGTCCTGTGGCTCCGGGATTCCGCATTCTCTGTTTCTGGCGCTTTATTCCGTTTATTTGACTTATACCAAACTCAAAATACATAAGACGCCTTTAATACAGTATAATACAGTATAATACTGGTAGTGTAGGGCTTGCTGAGGGGCCGTTGTGACGTGGGCGCAGGCTGGAAATGTTTTGGCCAAACGATTTATCTAAATGGCCCATTATTATGAGAAGAACAAACAGATGGTAATGAACTAAATAAATAAAGGTGCCATGTTGGATGTAGCATTGAGGCCGCTTTGTCCATTGTTGTCCACTTTCGGTCACTATCCTCGCAGCTCTCCAATCGCCGCATATAAATGTATATAAAGCGTTGGGTTTGGGTTTGAGGTTGCTTGGCCTGTGCTTGGCTTGGTTATCCTCCTGGCCTTGCAGTACATTGCCTGCCGCCTCTGTGACAGTGAGGGGGATACACAGTGCACTCACTGACCTGTAACGTTCTGCCTGCTCACATGGCCGCCGTACCTCCTACAAATAACCACGTGGGGATATTAAGCAATGCTGTGTCTGGCTGCGCATCTGCAACCAGCTAGATCCCCTGGTTATGAGATTGTGAGGCCCACTCAGTGACCTGTCTCTGTCTCTCCCCCCTTTATCTTCTCCTTCGTCTGCTTCCTCGCCCCGCAGCGGAGTTGGCAGGAACTGGGGCTGGGCGTCTGCGGGGAGCAGCATCCTGGCAGAGTTTGGCACACTGCACCTGGAGTTTGTGCACCTGACGTACCTGACTGGTAATCCTGTCTACTACAACAAGGTGAGTCCTGAGCCCGGAGGTCTGTAAATAACATGTGTCTGTACTATAACATGGGGAGGTCTGACTGTACTATAACACGGGGAGTCCTGAGCACGGAACTCTGTCTGTACTATAACACGGGGAGTCCTGAGCATGGAGGTCTGTCTGTACTATAACACGGGGAGTCCTGAGCACGGAGGTCTGTCTGTTATATAACACTGTGATTCCTGAGCATGGAGCTCTGTCTGTACTATAACACGGTGAGCTCTGTCTGTACTATAACACGGGGAAGTCCTGAGCACGGAGCTCTGTCTGTACTATAACAGGAGTCCTGAGCATGGAGGTTGTCTGTACTATATTACATCACGTGAGTCCTGAGCATGGAGCTCTGTCTGTACTATAACACGTGATTATGAGCATGGAGCTTGTCTGTACTATAACAGGCGGATCCTGCAGGATGGTAGGTCTGTACTATAACGGTGAGCTCGTGTCTGTACTATAACACGGTGAGCCCTGTATGTACTATAACCGGGGCAGGTCTGTCTGTACTAAAACACGTGAGTCTGAGCATGGAGGTCTGTCTGTACTAAACACGGTGAGCTCGAGTCTGTAATATAACACGGTGAGGAGTCGTCTGTACTAACACGGTGAGCTCTGTCTGTACTATAACACGGTGAGGGTCGTTCTGACTAAACCGGTGAGTCGCTGTCCATGGAGTCGTCTGTACTATAACACGGGTTGTGCAAGGTCTGTCTGTACTATACACGGGAGTCCTGCGCATGGAGTCTGTCTGTACTATAACACGGTGAGGTCTGTCTGTACTATAACACGGTGAGGTCTGTCTGTACTATAACACGGTGAGTCCTGAGCATGGAGCTCTGTCTGTACTATAACACGGTGAGTCCTGAGCATGGAGCTCTGTCTGTACTATACCACGGTGAGTCCTGAGCATGAGCTATGTTGCTGCTACTATACACGTGTGAGTCCTGAGCATGGAGGTCTCTGTTACTATAACCGGACGAGGCCTGAGCATGGAGCGCTGTCTGTACTATAACACGGGAGCCCTGAGACGAGGTATGTCTGTACTATAACACGGTGAGTCTGAGCAGGGTACTGTCTGTACATACACGGTGAGCTCTGTCTGTACTATAACACGGGGAGTCCTGAGCATGGAGCTGGCTGTACATAACACGGCAGAGGTCCTGAGCATGGAGTCTGTCTGTACTATAACACGGGAGTCCTGATCATGGAGGTCTGTCTGTACTCATTAATCACGGGAGTCCTGAGCATGGAGGTCTGTCTGTACTATAACACGGGAGATCCTGAGCACGGAGTCTGTCTGTACATAATAAGCGGGAGTCCTGAGCATGAGGTTCTGTCTGTACTAAACACGGGGAGTCCTGTCAGGAGGTCTGTCTGTACTATAACACGGGCCTGACTGGGCTCTGTCTGTACATAACACGGTGAAGTATGAGCTCTGTCTGTTCTATAACGGGGAGCCCTGACGTGAGTGGTTGTCTGTACTATAACACGGAGCTGCCGGAGGTCTGTCTGTACTATAACACGGTGAGCTCGGTTTGTACTTATAAACGGTGCACGGTGCGTATTGTACTATAACACGGTGAGGTCTGTCTGTACTATAACACGGTGAGGTCTGTCTGTACTATAACACGGGGAGGTCTGTCTGTACTATAACACGGAGAGATGTGCGGCTCATCCACTTCCTTTTGATCAATTTAACCCTTGGGATGCCCCATTAGTGGCTATGCCATGGGCTTCCTAGGGGAGATGGCGTTCTATCCGGCCGAGGAACGGGAGATAACTTCCATGCGCCTCATCAGTGATGTCACAGACGTGATCGCGGTGTGCCAGAGGGGCTGTGGCCCGTCCAGCTCTCATAGGGTTACATGTCGTATCCCACCCAGTTTAAAGTAAAGGCTACACTTGATGGGCACGTTATTTAAAACTTCCCGTACTAGTGACACAGTGCGGCCTGTGAAGTCCCACGTTCCCATGTAAAAGCGCCTTCCCCTGTCTGATATCTTATTCTAACAGGGCTTCCCTTGTCACACATCTGTCCCTCAGTGTGACACCTCATCCCGCTGCATAGCATGTCCCATGTTGGCCATTGTGTAACACCCTCTGTGCCACGTGCAGTGGGTGTTCATATCATACCACTGAGGCGTGGCTTGTTTATCTCGGGTCTTGTGAAGCACGAGCCGGTTTGCTGTGTAATCGGTGGGGTGGGATGCACTGAGCCAGTGGTGGAAGAGGGTGCACCAGTCACTGTACCATCCCGATTCTTGCAGGTCATGCACATCCGAAAACTTCTGCAGAAGATGGATCGTCCCAACGGGCTGTACCCCAACTACCTGAACCCCAGGACAGGGCGCTGGGGACAACGTAAGTGCTGGCTTCTCAAAATCCTCCAGTATCATGCCCCAGACACCCCACCATCTCACAAAGGGACATGCAAAGGATTCTGGGAAGGGACATGAGTTTTAGCCTCTCCCCTGCCGGGTCTTGTAGTGCTTTGTAGTAGAGCATGAGTAATTAGGCTGTGTATCTCTACTTTTGACGCTGCCTCAATACTAGATATGGACTTAGTTGTCCGTATTGTCGGTGTGCTTGCACCTCACCAGCAGGGTTTCCCCCTGTGCAGTGTCACGCCAGATTAAATAGATATTGGAGATAGAGGAAGCACACAGGAGCCTTATGTTGTGTTCAAAACAAACTTCTGTTGTATTAATACATCAGAGCAGATATACATACAGTAACGTTTCCTCAGGCCGTACACCCTGTCCTTTCCTCAGGCCGTACACCCTGTCCTTTCCTCAGGCCGTACACCCTGTCCTTTCCTCAGGCCGTACACCCTGTCCTTTCCTCAGACCGTACACCCTGTCCTTTCCTCAGGCCGTACACCCTGTCCTTTCCTCAGGCCGTACACCCTG
>WSYH01010470.1:0-23128 GCA_036426205.1 Ascaphus truei | reverse complement strand
ACACACACACACTGACAGACACACACACACTGACACACTGAGACACACACACACTGAGACACACACACACACACTGACACACACTGAGACACACACACACTGAGACACACACACACACACACTGACACACACTGAGACACACACACACACACTGAGACACACACACACTGACACACACACTGACAGACACACACACTGACAGACACAGTGACAGCCCCCTTCCCCCCGCCCCTGCCTTCCCCTCATGCCGCCTCCCGTCTCCCGCCTCTGCCTGTCACCCACCCGCCGCCTCACAACCTGCACCCGCACTCAATAGACACCTGCCGCCTCTCACCCACTCGACACACACCCGCCGCCTCTCACCCACTCCACACACACCCGCCACCTCTCACCCACTCGACACACACCTGCCGCCTCTCACCCACCCGACACACGCCTGCCGCCTCCCGCCCCTACGCACCAACATCACTGACCAGCCGCCGCCTGCACTCACCAGACACCCGCCGCCTCACACTCGCTCACACCCTAGCAGGACCCCCACCCACAGCCAGCACTCACTACCCACCCGCCACCTGTACTGAACACCCAACCGCCGCCTCACACCCTAGCGGGACCCCCACCCACAGCCAGCACTCACTACCCACCCGCCACCTGTACTGAACACCCACCCGCTGCCTCACACCCTAGCAGGACCACCACCCACAGCCAGCACTCACTACCCACCCGCCACCTGTACTGAACAGACAAATAGGTCACATTGGTGGTCTCTATATCTTAATTGACTGGATCACTTCAAATTGCAGTTTTGAAGCTAATTCAGCCAAGGGGCAAAAAAGCGAAATGAGTGTTCCTTCAGCCTCTTTATTTCAAATGATTAGAATGTTTAACCAGTGTTTACTTTCTGAGCCCTAAATTTTTACTAAGAGATACACGTACAGTTAAGGGGCCTGCTTATTACTGAACTGCCAAACCACTCCCAAAAAAACAAGCAGCAATTTTGTACTTATTTTGACCATTTTCATTAAAATTTGCATCCATTTGCATGCACTGCATTTCTTCTTCTCCGCACAAACAGTGTCCTGATCTGACTCACCCCTAGAGCATGCGATTTTGAGATTTTGCTGGAATTGAGGAGTTGATGGAAAAAAATAAATATTACACTTTTTCTCCCCATCTCTTTATATACAATTCAACAATGATCTTTTCCACTCATGTGACCACAAAAATACCAGCCAGTCAGTATCGTTTTCTTTTTTTTTTTTTTTTTTTCTTTTGTTTTTTTTTAAATAGCTGGGCAACCTTGGAGTTGTACAAATGTCAAACTCACAAACCTATGCACAATAGTTTCTAGTCCAGAAACGTTAGCCTACAGACGCGCCAACGAGTATCTAAAACTGCCTTAAACTTGCCTTAACTAGCCAAGTATTCTAAACTTGCTAAACACTTTGCCTTAAACTAGTAATCCAACTAGCATGCTGGGTAAACATTCAGTGACATTTCTTTTCTTCTGCAGAGTCTAATGGCCCATCGGATTAACACCAGGGGTCCCTGTCAGTCCCATTTGTTTGAAATGGGACAGTCCAGGGACCCCTTCTGTTAATCTGATGGCCTTAGTCCCTCTGCAGAAAATGTCACTGAATGTGCAGCTTACCCAGCATGTACCTGGGTCTTTTGGTACCACCTATTTCCCTCAATCTAAAACGACATTTTTTTTTTTTTCGATTTCCCACATGCCGGAAATTGGGGTGTGCTTAGAATCGAGTTACAAAAAAATATGTCTACAGTAACTAACCCTCTTTTCACTTAACGGTGTTTCAGGATAGGTCCCATTCAGCGGAGGACGCATGGTGTGCGGCGTCATGAGATGTCCCACATCTGCAGATGGTGAAGTATGACGAGCGGGGGAGTGCAGTGGCGGCAGCTGGACAAGTTCCAAGTCTGCAGGTGAATGAAGATAGAAGACCACGGCGTGGCATTGTGGAGAGTCTAATATATCATCACAGCAATGGAGCAAGCGGCATGGGAATGGCTTGGGAGGTGCACACTGTAACAACCGGAAGTTGGGACCGTGTCTGACTTCGCGTTTTTCAGTTGACCTTCCTCGCCGTTCCCCTATTCGCTCTGCTCCTGTTTAGCTCTCCTGCCTTATGCATCTCCTGCCGGCTGACCCCCCCGCCGCCCGCTGTCTTCCTTTACTGCATATTTGGACCTGTCCCTGCTGCCCGCACACGCCACCCTCTGTCCATCTTCAACCATCTGCAGACGTTGGCCCTCTCCTGCCGCCACCCCGTACCGCTGCGTCGCCCCCTCTGACCTTGGACCGACTCCTGAAACATGGTAATTGAAAAAGTATTTTCCCTCGATTGTACAGGGCCCAAATCGATGGTGCTGTCTTACAATCGAAGAAGGCGTCTATACATCGCGGAAATAATTGTAATTGCCATGGATTTGTTTAAAATAACCGTCGTCAATACGAGTAAATAAAAAGAAAATATTTTTTTATTTTGTAGTGTAAACTTATAGTAGCTGTATTTGGTCCTGGATAATGCGAAATGATTGAAGACTGGGGTACTTTTTACCCCAGAAAACCCAATATAACACCACGTAACTAAAAATGTCACGTTTCCAAGATTTGTGCATTGTTTATAAATAATCCTAGCATAGTCATACGAGCTTTCCTAGACAAATATTCTGTTTAACTTCAGGGTGTGTAGGGCATAAATGGGGACTTTCTTTAAGCGTGGCAGAATCCTTAGTAGCCAAGCCGTCCCTGTACAATTAGAGGGCATGACGAGGCAGGTTTGAGGCCACAAATAGATTATGGCAGGTACGGGGTAAGTGAAGCGGTGGTGGTCAGAGGAGGGGTGGGACTGTTGAGAGAGTAATATCGAACCGGAGAGGAATTACTTGCCTCTTTCGCTACAAACGATGGCACAAAGTTTCCCGTCCCTCGTTTGTTGTTTTCTTGTTATAGACTTTATTTATTTTTTTTAAAAGAGATAAAATAAATAGTAAAGTAAACTAAATTACAGTAAAACTAAAAGAAGTTAGGGAGTGTAGTTTAACATGGAATGTGTGGTTGGGTTTGCTATGTGACCATACACTGTTTTGATTTGCTATAGGCTGGATTTGGTTGGGGGGACTGTAAATTGGCACTGGGCAAGAATGGATCCGTTTCTCTGTTGGAATTATGGTGGGGGAGGTGTTTGCTGGACTGTGGGCTACAGGGCAGCCGTCTGGTGATGTCAATTTTGGTCCGCATATGTTACAACATATTTCTTTGCTAGGCGCAGTACAAACTGGTGGGCCTTTGTCGATTGTTGCCGGTTGCGTGGTGGTTGGGTACCCAGGTGTTATGCAATCTGACCTACTACTTCTATATTATTTAAAACAAGCTTGTGGGGCCATTTGCCCCATTTGTTTTCAGTCCTTATTGTGGTAAATCGGGTGGTTTGTTTTGCGTTTGTATTGAAGGGGTTAGACTTGAGACTGTCCAAGCTTTAAGTTATCTGCACAATATGAAGTAACACTGGGTAAACAGCTTTGTGTATGTGGCAGCTGCAATAAATATCTAAAAAGAAAAGTTTAGCATCTTTTTAGAAAGGGAAGGTAATTCAGATTCAGGGATTTACCAAATATAGTAAGGAACATGGCAAGGATTTTGATCCATTGAGTAATCTGATTGGGAGCTAGGAGAAATTAATTCCCCCGCGAATGCAATATATTCCAATGAATGTTTCACTGGAGGCGTTTTTTTTTTGTTTTGTTTGCCTTTCTCCCTGGACAAAAATACTGTAATACAAATTTTAGGATAAGTAATATGGACGTCTAACTTATCATAGGGTTGAACTTGATTGGAAATAATGTATTATTTCAACCTCATCTACATGAACTAATAACTATGTACCGTACTATGATGTTGTGAGCTGGCACATTTACCGTTATTGGGCATAATTATCCGATCAATTTTTTTTTTATTACATTGGTGCACTTGCAAAGGCATACGTGTAATTGAAATAGCTGTCCAATACATGCTGTAATACAGTTCAACTGAACCATAATACCAGGTATCACTAGAATTAACTGATATTGTTGTGTGTGTGTGTTTCCTTCATTTAATTCTAGTTTGTTTAACTTAAGTGTACTACGTAAAAGGTCTGTGCCCCAGTGAGATCTCCATAGCTGGGATGTGGAGAGACCTTATAGCATGTTTTGTATACATCAGTACCGTACATATCTGCCTACTTGGCCTAACAGTACTGTAATAATAGTTTCTAGTTCCATGGCCCACGTCTCGTGTATTCTCTTTACTGCACTGCAGGGTATGTTTGAATTAACATTACTCTTATACGAATTGATTTAGCGCAGAAAACACGTGACTATTTCACATGCAGTTTAAAAAAACATGTTAACTGACTTTCTCTCTTTACTCATTGTTTTAATAGAATCCCAGTATGGAGAAGCAATTGCAAAATACTAATGTTCCCAGAAGTTTGAACACATCAACTTTCTGTAACCTAATAATCACTATAATTTGCTTTTTAGATTCAGTATGTGGCAATGAAATAAATTGAACATTCATTCTTATTTTACAATTGTTTTGAAATATATTAGGGCTTTGTAACAGGGACTTATCCACTTTGAAGAACTATCTCTATAATCCAGCAGGGATCTAGTTAAGGGCATGCAGGTGGATTAACGCCAGACTCCACACTGGCCATTAAGTCTGTAAGAAAAAGCAATCCTGTTGGAAACAGAGAGAGATACGCTTATGCGCTCACAATTGGGCTAACAACAAGAGAATGGAAGGACAAACCAGAGATTGTTCCTTAGCCCACAACTGGGCTGAACCACGAGGAAAATATTAGCGCTTGATGCCGCGTCAGAAGACAGTTTTTTGCTGCATGGCAAGACATGGGACAAGACCTCGCTACCTGTACACCGAGAGTGCCATAGCTCACAAGGATGCATTGACCCCAGGAGATCAGGAGAGGCCGTCCCCTCAGCGTACAAACCACAGAACTGATAAGAGACTTTCTTGTTCGACTGTTTTAGCATATATAAGAATATATAATATATATATATATTATATATATATATATTATATATATATATATACCCAACAGGCTAACAAGAACTGTCCTCTTTCATGTTTCTGTTGTTGTAGCTGTAAAAAGTATATATTTCTTGGGTGTTAATCAGCCGAAGCTACTCACCTCAGTTAGATAGAGACTGGAGTAAAGTTTAAGTTTTTCTCCAAAGTGGAGTAGGCTTATTTTGTTTATTTTGTATATTTTTCCGTGTTAAAGGACAGGCCCCTCAATAAAGCCTGGAAATTTCATTTCCAACCTAATCGGTCCTCCAATGGAAATGTCCCTCTGCACCTCTCCTTACAGCCCTAGTACTGTATTAATATGATATTATAAGTTACTTTTTGTGCATTACATTTTAAGAGTGCTAAAAAGTAGTTAAACTCGTCATAAAATGTGAGTTTTGTTATGTAGGAGGCTTCATACATTGACAATCATTTGTTGTTTTTGGCCATGTTGACTAGCTGATTATACAATTTGACTTAAAAAACAGAAAGGTATTTTTTTTTATTGATAACTAATAATTAGTAAAATGTAAGAAGGTATAAGAAATATGTTTGTACTAACAACAATATAAACCATCTGTGCTGTGTTTTTTTTCGTTGTTTTACATAGCCAAACCTATGGTAATTCCTGTAATTCAGCATTATCAATATAAACAGACTTTTTATGGATCAGAAGGGCCCCAAGTATGTATATGTATATGTATATGTATATACACATATATTATATATATACATAATATTATATATATAATTATTATATTATATAGATATATATAGTTGGTTCCTGGGGTTTAGAGCGTGCTGGGGTTGTGTGTTTGTTTAAGGGGCAAAAGTTACCTAAAGCACCTTACAATGAGTGAATAGGAATAATCAATTATACCAGACTCTTTTTAAATATAAAGTGGCCTGTTGTCTAGTAGCTTCGATTAAATTGCTGCTCCCGCGTATCTAGAATCATGGTGGGCAACAACCCCACCGGCAACGGTTTTGTCCTTTTGTGTTATCATGGTAATTTCTCAGAAAGAAATCTGGAAATGATAATGAATATTTGGATGATAACGTGGTGTTCAAAACCAGGATCTGTTAGGAGGCAGCAGGTACTCTCCTAAAATGGGGAATAGTGGTACCACGCTAATGTTCTTAATAATAGAATAAATAATCTTAAATTACGTGAATACACACAACATGGTGATTTACAAGAAAGGCCGCTAGGCAAAAAATTACCAACACAGATCAACCTTATACAATAAAAATCAAACAAACCGCGGCCTAAAATAAAGTTGATTTACGTGAAAAAGTTCTGACCAATGTAGATGCCCGTCTCAAATAAACAAACAAGTTCTTGGAAGGGTTCTGGGCTGGTGTTCTCATCGAACAAACAAACACACAATAAATGACAAGAAGACAAAAAAAAAATCAGAGAGTACCCTAAAAATAAACATACCACTAACAAAGATAACAAAAATAGCCCTTATAACAATTTTAATAAAATAATTTAAATATATCAAAAAAAGCAAACAATGCTAATAGGCTTTGGACAGGGTTTGGGACAAGTACATCCGGAGGAGTAAAATTGAAATCCTACGTACAGCTATGTTGAATATAAAAGGCTCATAACCAAATGTCCCTTCATCTCTGCTGGTTAAATACAACCGCTTCTGGGGAGACTGTTAAGGAACCCTCCGGACTCCGTGCTGGTTAGGACAGACACACCGCCAAGCGCTTGCAAGACCCGCTTGGGTCCGAACAACGGTGAAGCGTATGACAATCACTGCACAGCGGAAGCCAAGGCCGCAACAATTTTTTAAGAGGGCCGGTGGGTGCCTGGAAAGCTGTGGCACTCCTCGGATTCGAGGCACAATGCAAAATAGAGAAGACTGTACCGTCCCCACACAGTCCACGAAAGTGTTAAATGAAACCACCCCTACATTTTTTTGCTTGACGGAAGTTACTACTCACTTCGTCCAGGGTTTTCTCTCCCAGTGTAGTTATATTAAGAAAGAAAGAAAACTATTGCAACACAATGTTTTTACCAAAAAAACGTAGAAGCAAGGAAGCTTCATAAAACTCACCTGCTCCCGATAGTAAACTGGCTATTGACAACTCTGGGTCCTATAGTGCTGGGGGAGCATCAACGCTTGAATAATAGTCTGACCGTTTGTTCCCACAGTTGTATTTACTTTCTTCCATGTTCTAGTAAATCGGGCTTGATGTCACATGCCGCTCCACCAATCAGGTTTCAAAGGTTTTGATCTCCTTGAGCCTTGGATTCGCACCGGCAAGTAACAAAACACCGCAGGCAAACAATGCGTGTCCTCTGATCACACAGATAGCTATTCAGCAGCAGCTCAGCACCGGCCGCAGTAAGATGTCTATATGATCCACCGTGGATAACTGCATAACCCTAAACCCCTAAAACCCTACGCGTTTCATCCAGGTAAAGCAACTTTCCATCAAGGGTTAATGGATTGTTTAACCTAGTGTCCCCAGTTTAAATAGTTTTCCCTAGGGTGTCAACTCACGGCACAAAAGGGCGGTTGCATAAAAATAAATGAACCGGTACATATCTGAGCACACTAAAAACAGCTATTTAAACAATAGCAAATGCTATTAAAAAACCAATATAGACCATGGCAATAAAATAAATATAAGTGGAAGCAATGTGAGATGATCTAAACTGAGACAAAAACTTTAGTTTAACCGATACCGACCTATCCAGCATAAAATAATATAATTGACTATAATACTATCCCGATAAAAAGAATACAAGACTGTAATGTAAAATTAAATGAAAAGTACCACATTAATATAATATATAATAATACTACAAATATATAGAAATCTATCTTGATATACAAAATATATCGAAAATTAATTCAAAAGGAACCACATTCAATTTTATGTTTAAACCTAAGGTCCCTAAGGGTGCTTAACTTGTAATTAATCCAGAAGGTCCTTGTTTGGGAGACCTCCTTTTGAATATACGATTGCCAACCTCTTCCAATGCATTTTTTAAAACTACATTTAGTACCTTAATACAAGTGGCCCAAATGGATTAGAGTCGTGACCATTTTCTTAAATGTAAACGAAACATTATGCTTTCTAGCCCAATGGTTTATATACAAATGTGGCACCACAATCCTCTCACAGAGAGGTGTAAATGGTGGCAACCTACATACAGGATTGTATTCCGCAGGGACATTGTATTCCATACTGAGGAGGGTTTTACAATTAATAAAAGTTGGTTGTTTTTATTTTTAAAAAAACTCTTTCTTACTGTCAGAGGATGTGTGTGTGCAGAGGTATGCCAATGGAGACCGTTTTTTAAGGTGAAATTAAAATAAGGCCTTTATTGCGCCTGTCCCCCCTTTTTAACACAAGCAAAAACATATGAAAACAAAACCAAACACCTATCCTGTTTTTAAGGCTTATTGTACGTCCCAGTCCCTTTTCTCCCAGGCTGGAGGTAATCCCATTACACCCTATTCCCCTCCCCAAAAGTCTCAAGAGATTCCCATAAGGCCAAGGTGCCCTTCCATGTCAGTCTCCTGTTTAGTTCCTGGGGTCCAGAATATAGATTCTTTGGGTGTCTTGATCTCAAGCCTTTCTGCTCAAGACCATCTTTTTTTTGTTTCCCTTAATCAGCACCCTTGTTGTAGCTGAAGGAAAATCTCCTTCCTGTCCTCAAGGCAGGGCTTTTTGACACTGTATCAGACGGTGCTGGTCAATTAACCAAGCACAACATTAACTGCTGAATTAGAGGACGTTTTCTGAACGAGGGATCTGTTTCCCTGTTACAGCTACATTAGCTGACAATCCCATCCATTGTGGTCTTTCCCAACTTACACTTTGCAGCTTGAACACCACTTTAAGAACCTTGTGGGTTTAAACGCCCAGCCATGTGGTTTTTTTCGGCTGATATAGACCTTTGTAAAAAAGGCTAGGAAGCCTACTTTATATCTTTGAATATTTCTCGGCTTTTAGAATAGACCACGTGAGCTCGATCTGGTAAAAAAAAAAAAAAATCGTTTAAAATTAAATAATTTTTTTTTAAAAATATTGCCAGTGTTTTATTTAATATTTTCCTTGATTTTAAATTTTCTATTAAACTGAAAGTGATAAAAGATGAAATTTTTTTGACTTCTTTCTCAGGGGTTTAACACTTTTAATATCATACTTCTTTATCGGTTTCCCTTCGCCTGTTGTTCAGTGGTTGCCCTACTTCAAGGTGTGGATAATCTCTTTGGGAAATAAATCCTCTGCTCCAAGCAGAGCAACTGAAATTCAAATGTCTCCTAACTTTGAACGCATTATTTCGGACTCTTCTAAAATTGTCCCGAAAGGGATGTTAGATGGTCCCTTGTGGCTGATAACAACTATTCTTTATATGTTAAGTATGCCAATTACTTGCTTAAAAAAAATGTTTTCAGTTCAAATGTTTGTTATCCCTCCACATATCGGACTAAATCTAAAAAGTCTATGGCCTTGATCAGTTTTTATATTTATGGGGTAAAATTTAAATTCCCGATTGGTTCCTATTAAGGTACACATTAATTCCTCTAATTGGTTTCAACTGAACCTTGCCATATACATAGAATACATCTTATTCCCAGTGTCCATGTCGCCAGGTTCGCGCCAAATGGATTGGACATAAAATACAATCCCTCCTTTCCCCAACGCCCAATGAACATTGACGTATCTTTGACGAAACCTTTAGAGCCCATGGCTTGTCCCCTGGTTTGTAAGATAAAATAGACTATCCAAGGTAAATATTTAGTATGTGGAATATACCTCAAGACCCTCTATAATAATCATCTGCTCTTGAACAAACTTCCCGGATTTTTCTAGTGTAGTTCTTGATCGCCATTACCTCCCTTTTTGGGTGTGAATCTAATTTATTGGTAATAAAGTGAAGTGACATCTGCTTTGCACCATATATATTATCTTTCAATTCCTTAATTTTCTTAGAATAGTAATAACTTTGGTAGAAAATCTTCAAATAAGAAGGAGTGTGTACAAATTCTTTAAGATACGTGTTGAACATGTAATTTGTACCGATTCGACAGTTAACAAATTTTATTTTTTAAATTCCAGATCTTATAGGATGAACAGGCCGGTCCTATTTATGTTGTTGGCCTTTTGGCATAAAAAATAAAAAAATAGGAATTTTAAAGGGAATTTGTTATTAAAAATTGAAAAGTTCCTATCACTTAGTATACCCTTATTTCCGTTCCTTTTTGTAGAATGATCCAAAAAAGTAGTTGTTTGTGGGTCGGTAGATAAGGTAGAGTCAGTAATTTCTATCATTTAAAAATCCTTAAAACGTTCGTCCCAATAATACTCTCTCTCATTACCACCGTTCCCCCCCTTATCCCTGGTTTTAATAAATCACCTAGATTTGTATAATCTGCCTGCATTGTTCCATTGCTCATTTCTAATTTAGAACCACTTGAGTTTTTTACCCTTGGAATTTGTTGGAGAGCTGTTCAAAATTCTGGTTTTGGCTATAAAAAGGTAATATGTTTTCCCATCAAGTTTTTGTCCTTTAATAATACGTGGTAAAAAGTAGAATTTTTTTTTTTTAAAGTAGGGTGAACAGAAAACTTTAGCATCGTTATTAATGGGTTATTATGGGATCTAATTTGGTAAATCAACATTTGCGTTTTAAAAAAAAATGCCTTTTTATGGTCCCATTTTCCTCGAAATGTAATTTTGCGCCAATACACAGTTTGAACGCATTTAAAATAGTGGCGCGAAATTCAAAACCTTTTCTAGAAAGTTAATTTCGGGCCTTCTGTTTAGAAAAGAGTATTACTGATAGTAAAAATACCGGACGTACAATCTTTACTTTGTTCTTTTCTTTTTCTTTTCTTTTGAAAGTCTCCTCCTCTTGATCTCTCCTATACTTTTCCGCTCTCTTTCCTTCTAGTTGGGGGGCTCTGTGTGATTTTCTCTTTTCAGAGGGGAGAATCTGTTTTTTGATGATCCCAATCCTCTAATGGTTTCCTCCAAGGGGAACATCAAATCTCCCTCTTCTTTTTGAGTGATGGCCCCCTCTCTAAATACGGTGTTTGCTCTCTTTATTATGAAAATCCTTCCCTATTTATTATTAGATGGTTTTCTTGTCCTGTGCATTCATAATCCTCTTTGTGATAGTTTGTTGTTTAAATTATTATTGCTGTGATGATGAGGTTTAATAGTGGACACTTATCTCTTTCCTCATCCCCCCGTTTTATCCGATCTGGGGCCTGATTTATATCTATCATAAGAACGAACCTTTGCTTGTTTTTTTCTGGTTGTTCTACGTAGGGTAATGGCAGCTTGACCTTTATTAAAAGCAGTTTACATTTACCCCTTACCAATCACCCTGTATACTAAGCACGAAAGGGGTGGGGGGGAATACTAATATGGGCAATCAGTTGTTATGATCAAGGGGGGTGGGGAGGCCAATGCCATTGGGGTCAAAATAAACCTTCAGAAAGGCCGTTCCCTGAGCCCCTCTAATGAACAATGGAATCCCATAAATTCCCTGAAAACAGTATCTGTCTTTTCAAAAGGTTCCTTGCATATTCTCCAGTCCTAGCTGTACGGAGCTGTGCCAACCGGTCCTGCTTTAGATTTAAATCACATTCCTATTACATACAGATGTATAGGCATATTGTGTTTCCCCCTCAAAATGATTTTTTTTTTTAGATTGTAATGCAGAATACACAATTGTTTTATAGGATACACGGCAGTTTTGTGCAAAATATTGGCCACCATATCCCCACCAAAAGGGAAATTAGGAAGCCCAGCCCACTATCTGGCTCTGTGGTAAAAGAGACACATTTTTAAATTGAAATCCAAGTAAAGTGTGGCCACATTTCCAGTCCATTACACGAGTGCTGACTCTGTTCAGATGACCCCGCGCGGTTAATATTACACTTCCAAGATATCAATGTCTCAATATTATTGTGACATGGCCATCTCCTCTACTGTGCTCTACGCACAGGAGTACATCTCAAGTTTTCACTTAATTAGGTCTTCATTATTATGCGCAAAATTGCTATTGCAATCCAGTTTGTTGTTTTTTTAAAGAGCCGTTTTTAAGTTACGTGGTCAACAAGAATTCCCCCCACTTTCAATTACCCTGCAATCCAATTACATGTTCAAGTCTGTAAATGACATTAACAAAAACAGTTTCAAAAAGTAACACCACCACCACACCTATGGTTAAGTTAAGCCCCTTTCCCCGTGAACAAGGACCCTACGCGGTGCTTAATACCTGTTAGTGATAGGAGGCCTCAACTCGCACTGGGAGCCTGGGTGTGGTGAGAATTATATCGTATGCAGACATCAGCACCTGCGGAGGTACAGCGCTGCCTGTATAACCACCCCTCTCAGGAACCACTGTAAGTCAATGAATATAAGATACACACACACGGTTAGGAATCCTTTTCATACTTTACTAACACATTATATTTAATAGTACAATAACACATAATAACCACACAGGGTGGGGTGTCCCCCAAAAAATACAAGGGTGACTTGGCACCATAGCCCTGGTGTCCCCTCCCCAATGAGAGTCACTCCCACCTCAAGTGTAGGGATGAGCGCTTACCCCTGTGGGCCTGTTGGTTTGCAATTTACCTCGACTGGGCTCTCCTGTCCACCCTACCGGTGAATGAAGCAAAAGGATCCATCTGATCCACCACGACATCTGCGAATCCTCTCTCTGGGCACAGTACCGTCGCCTCTTGAGGAGCACCACAGCTGCGAGGGTGTCCTTATGGTCTAGTAGGTTGCCTTGAGTATGATCTTCAGACCGCAAGGCTGCCGCTCACCGAGTGGGTGTCCCTTCACTGGTGCTACACCTGACAATATAAGGTTTTAAAGGGTAGCGTCACTGTCGTGGTCTTCCCTATAGCAAGAACCACCTCCTAAAAGGGGGACTTTGGACTATCGTAGACCTAAGGGATTAAGTCTAGTTCTAGTCCAGGGGACGCAACTGCTCACCTGGACACTACGTTAAGGTCTCCCATCTTCAACTGCCAGTAACTGCCAGTAACCCCCATAACTGTCCAGCAACTCAGTACTGGCTTGTAACTGCCTTGTGTCAAAACCATTCTAACTGCATGTCCCCTCAGGCCCTGGTATATATTTCTCACAACCCAGGGGGAGCATGGGAGCGAAAAACAACAGAGGAAAACACAAACTAAGTGCAGACATCAAGTCAGTATGGAAACATGTGGAAAACTTGGCTGCTTGTGTACGCCTCCTCACATGATGGTAGTGGGTATGGGCAAATATCAGGATTAGTGGATCTGTGGAATCTTCTAAATACAGACGGATACACCTCACAGTCAGAAATCGATGAATAAGAACATGGAAAAATAGAAAGAAATCTCCTTGAGAAAAGAGATCCGCAAAAAATTCGCACTACAATGTTAAAAGTGTAAAAAACCATGTATCCACTTACAGAGGAATCAAGATGTGTATACGGGATTTCGGCCGCCAGTCACCGCACCCGCAGTCGCTTCGGGATGTCTTTTTCGGGGCTCTCTGTGCTCCCTTTTTCAAACACGGCAGTGGTATAGGGTCAGCCTCCGGCAACTATCTCCGATGCGATACGTCCCTTCCGGTGTTACACCATGATGCATCCGCCGCGTCACTTTCAGGTGGCGCTTGGGTGATCGGCAGCTAGCCTAGGACAATCCTCACACTGTCCTGGGCGGAGTCCCAACACTGCAGGGAAAAGGAGAGCACGAGAGAGCACACGATAAAGACATCATGAAGTGACGCGGGTGCGTGAGCTGCGGCCGAAAAAAATCCTATCACTCCCTAGCACTCCTGATTCACTTGTTAAGTGATAAATTATTTTAACTTTTAACATTGTAAATGCGCATTTTTAGCATTACCATAAGTTTTCCCCTTATTTACCCTTGAATCTTCCACATGAGATTCTTTCTATTTTTCCATGTCCTTATCATCTGATTAACTGACTGTGAGGTGTATCTGCTGCTGCATTTAGAAGACTCCACAGATTCCACGTTCCTTATTTGCCCATACCCTACTACCATCATGTGAGGATTCTGCTGGTACACAAGAAGTCCAAGTTGTCCACATTTTGCCATACTGGAACTTGAATTGTCTGCACTTAGTTTGTGTTTTCTTCCTCATGTTGTTTTTCCTCCTGCTCCCCCTGGTGTTGGTGATCAGAATATAACCTATATATCTGACCAGTGAGACGCAGTCACTTCCAGCGGGTTGAGAGAGGGGTTACAACCTTTATTTTCAATCTTTTTTTGGTGCACATTTTTAGTCACTTTAAGTACACATACATTATTATATTTTATTAATCTTTTCACTCATTTATTAGTGAGCACTAGTATTGTTTTTTAGCGCCTGTTTTTTACATATACACCTTGTCACTCAGTGCCCTCCTGGGACATGTTAGTCCACTTGGCTGGAGGCCCTCTCCTAATGGGTAGTCCGCAAACTCTGGGGAACTGTGATGCGCACAAGACTCCACTGCGTGCCACGCGCCATACCTAAAATGCCGTCGCAACTTCCTCGTTGACTGCCCTGAGGACTGAGTTGGCCACCCCTGCCCTACTTCTATATGTAATGCAAATTAGAATTTGTCTCTGTTCCTACTTTTTACAAGAAGTGTTATTTATTGACTAGTAAACATGATGAAGCTCCGCAAGGATTTCCTGAATCTCAAAACTATGAGCAACTTTCTATAATATATATAAATTTAGGACTAAATGTCGATGAGATTTGTATTATAAACTGAAACAAAAGATTTTTTTTTATTTTTTGTATCAAAAAAATGGCATATTTTGAGATATGGAGTGTGATGCCAGGTTCCCTTCCATCAAATATAATGGCATATCTCTGAATTTTGAAATAAAAGGTTAAATCCTAAAAGTAAGGAGCAGTGCATTCCAAAGGGAGAGGTCCGTTTTTTGAAGGTGAAAAATAACATTTCCAAATGTAAAATTTATTTTAACAGTTATTTTAATGCATCTGTTTTACGTGCCACTAAACCATTCATTGTTATGAGGGTTCAGGGATATAACTTGCATATGAAACCATGTAAACTATACTTGGCCAATATTCTCCATCATTTATAATATTTCCCCAGTATTCTGAAGTTTTACCAATGTCCCCAACTGGCTAATTTTCTTTTTTTCTTTGTTATATTTTTATAAAAATGATTCCCATAATGTTTAGGACCAGTCTGACTTTTTAATCCTGTACCGTAAAAGTATATTTTCTGGTGAATTATTCTTCCATCAGGTTGCACAACACCCTGTACTAATTGCCCTGGCATCTCGAAGTATGCAACAGCAGCACAATCTTCCTCATAGGAACACTGATTATATACAGTTATATTAACCATGACAAACTGTTCCCTGTCTGCCCCTGAAGCCTTTTGGGTCGAAAATGATTAATAAAACTTACACTCCAGTAAACGGATCCAAAAACAATTCAATTTTTGATAAGTATATCATTACAATCCTTTGATGGTAATTCAAGGCCTCAGTATTTGAGTAGGTTATGTCTAATTAATTCTCAGTAATGCAGATTTTATGGGGTTTCCAGTAGTGTACAACCAGATTTTGCATTTTTATTGAGATCTCAACTGCTGTACCATAGTTACTCAAAACACAGTAAAGTATTAAATTATATATATAATATATATATATATATTTACTATACGGTGGGTGGTGTATGTCTGTGTATTGATACGTGTTCGCAAAACCTATAACATTTGGCTCGCCCCCGGGCTAGTGGATTTAACCCCGCGGGCAGTAACTATTTGGCCCAAGCAGCACACGTTGGTACTAGGTGGCGAGTACGATTTTTTTTGGTGATTTGTCAACCACTGTATTATATATAGATTAGTTATATATATGCATCATATGTATGTATGTCGATATTTAAAAGCGGATAGCGGTAGCTTCGATTATACAGGCATACCCCGGTTTTTAAGGACACTCACTTTCTTAATACACTCGCGAGTGAAGGAATATCGCCAATAGGCAAAACGGCAGCTTCAGCATGCGCCTGTCAGCACTTCCTGAACAGCAATTCCCGGTCACCTACTGCTTCCCGAAGTGTGACAAAGTGGGGAGTCTGCTTTATGGAGAAAGCCTGTTTACAAATGCTGTTTATTTTACATCAGTTATGCACGTTATAATGACTATTGCCTCCGATTACGTACGCATCGATAAGTGGAGAAAAGGGGTGCTTCATCACTTTAATACATTTTCGCTTTACATAACATGCTCCGGTCCCCCATTGGCGTTACTTTAATGCGGGATTATGCCTGTAAGCAGGATTCTGATGGGCCTCAAGGCGGACACTGATACCAAGGACTGTATGAGTTTTGTAATGCAGAGGGAGTTGATGGCCTTTTTAATTCAGGATCGTGACCTAAAGCTACAGTATGTCCACTTGTTAGATATACAGTACACATCTATGCAAGCTAAAAACCCAGACCCACACTATATTGTATATTTTGATTGTCACTGGAGCGCTACGGGAAAGGGACCTCAAATATACAACATTAACAAAGAATCCCCAAGCCACATCCATATTGGCAATAATTTATTAATTTCTATATGTTTGTTCTTTCATAAGTTAGTATGGGTCATTTAGTTCAATATTTTTGGGCGACAACCGTATCAAGCCTGCTACTAGAAAGGGCCCATTTTTGGGCGGATTTGGACCCTCCCGTGGATCAGCCAGTTCCTTTGGATTTCCACGGATAATCTCAAAATGGCGATTCGCCTTTTTCCAGATTTTTTTTTTTCTATAATTGGCATCCAATTCGCAGATTCCCGCTATCCGCTGGGTGGATTTTTAAGAATCCAATAGGCCAATCGGAATTCTGCGTGAATCCCACCAAATTGGAATTCCAAATTGCCCAGTCGGATTGCAAAGAATTTTCGCAGATTGGATTGGTAATCATCCCACCCGCCAGATTGCATCCAATGGCGTTTTTTGAATAATGCCATGGATTGAAATGGGCACAATCTGTCAACGAATTTACATCGTCGAGACAGATTATAATGGAAAGCTCGGGAAATTCTGCGCAAATGGATTTTGACTGTGTCGCCATCTCTACCTGCAATCACATCAAGGTAACGGTTTCTCAGGTTCTTACACACCAATTTTATTCGTGTCCTTTGTATTCCTCCTCCATGCATAGAGAAATGGAATAATGATATCAACATGATGGGGATTCCTGGACACAGGGGCATACTGCAGCCCAGGCAAAGCCAGGCATGCACTCTGTGGGGCCTGCTCCCTCTCGCCCCCCCCCCCCTGTCAGCGGCCTGGTGTTTTAAAGAGGCCCACCCCCTGCCTCCGCACATTAATTCCCTGCAGCGGGACAGGAACACGAGGGAAATCTCTGGCCTCCTTGCAGGTGGGCGGGCCTGGGTCAGGGCGTGGCCCTGAGATACAAGAATAAGGACATTCTTTCCTCTGCAGAGCTTCCGTAGGTGGGTGTGGCCTAGGTAAGGGGGTGGGGCCACAGTAGAGCAGCGTGGGGCTGGACTGAGCTGCAGCCTATTCGCTCAGGTTCTGGGAAAGGTAAAGGGAGGGGAATGGGGGTTAAATCATTGGGGTAAAACAGACATGTAAGGGAGAAGACACAAAAAGAAGAGACACAAAGAAGAAAATAAGAGAAATACAATAAGAGGGGAAAAGAAAGACATGAGGGGGAGGAAAAGAAGAAAGAGATAGACATATGAGGGGAGGAAAGAGAGAGAGACATGAGGGGAGAAAAGAGAGAGCAACATGGGGGGGAAAGAGACACGAGGGGGGAGAGAGAGATTGAAGGGAAAAAGAGGACCAGACGGGGAGAAAAGAGAGAGACGTGAGGGGAGAAATTATGGGGGAAAGGGGAGACATGAGATGGGAGAAAAGAGAGAAAGACGAGGGAGAAAGAAGAGACAACATGAGTGTGGGAAGAAGGAAGGCATGAGAGGTTGGAAGAGAGAGAGGTATGAGTGGGAGTAAAGAGAGAACAGTGGGGGAGAAAAAGAGAGAGACATGAGGGGGAAACAGAGAGAGAGAAAAGACATAGGGGAAATAGAAGACATGGTGGGATAGAGACAGACATGAGGGGAAAAAGAAACATAGAAGGAAACAGAGAACATGAGGGGAGAAAAGAGAGACACATGATGAGAGAAAAGGATAGAGAAAGACATGAAGGGAGAAAGAGAGGTATAGAGGCCTGGGGGAGAGGGGGAGAACGGATAATGCCTGAAGGGGGAAGAGAGTTTGTGATGAGGTGGAGAGCTGATGATGACGAGGGACGAGATGATGATGATGTGATTTGAAGAGAGAAGGATGGAGAGGAGAACAAAATTGCAGTCAGTATATATTTTATATTACTATGCTAATTTATTTAAAATGTATGGTAAGTTTACACAACTTTGGAGAAAAAAAGCTATTCAAGCCCATTGTGTGGATGGGTGCAGAGAGGTTCCCACCTCTCCCTTTACCCAGTGGCAATATTTCCATCAGCCTGGCCCTGGGGCGGAAAAATGTCTGCCCCCATATAACTTTGCCGCGTCTTCTGGCCTAGTATCACATCATTGATGTGTTTGCTGAGCGAAATTGCGGAAATGGAACTTCTGACTGACAATAATATGTGAGTACATGTACTATCGTGCTTGCCACAAACTGGGACCAGACCGCGGGGCTGAGGTGGGGATAATAAAACACTGACCTTAGACCACGAAGCTGGTTCTGGGTTGCGCAGTCCGTAGTCACCATAGCCGGGTCCAGTGTGGAGAGTTGCTGGGTAATCCATAACAAGCCGGGGTCGGGTGTAGGGGCGGCACAGAGCGGAGGTCCGGTCCACAAGCACGAGGTCGTCATCAGGAAATCTTGGCTGAAGCGCTTCAGCGTAGAAAGTAAAAAAACTTGGAGCGAAGCCGCTTCAAGCGTAAAAGGAGGAAACTGGAACTAAGCCCCGTCAGTGTAGGGTGCAGGAAACTTGGAGCCAAGCCACTCCAGCATAGAAAACAGGAAACGGAGTTTGCCGCTTCAGCGTAGAAAAAAGGAAATTGAGCGGACCTGCTACAGCTTAGCAGAACTTATGGAAGGAAGGAACAGAAGTAGAGAGGCCACAGGGAACCAGGAGTGCAGACCACCATAGGAGACACTGAGGACATCAAGCCGAGCCTTTCAGCGCGCGGAGATGATACTGCCAGGAAAAAAGATAGCACCGAGGCTTACCGAGCGGGGCCCTTGGAACAGAGTTTTCAGAAGGGAGACTCAGGCACAAGGAGGCCAGCCAGGACAACAGAGGAAGTCTGTGTACAAGCACAGTTACTTGCAACAGAGGCCAAAGTTTTTTCTGTCGACTTTCCTGAGAAAAAGGCAGCAGCTAAATAGCACAGAGGCCAATCAGGCCAGAGCTGCACAGGGCACGCAAGAAGCAGGTGATACCTTGATGGCATGTTTAGGGAGGCTTTGTACGGGAAAATGTAATAGCTCTGTAAGGATGAGTTCCAGCCAAACCCGGACTGTAATCCTTTACAGTACATGAGTAATCTATATTTTATTTTTAATCTATATTTATATGTGTCCGGATATTATTTAATTTTGACATGCACGAATATGTTCATTTATAATGGGGCCGCATGTCTAGTTACGCCACTGGCTTGACATGTAGTATGCGGCACCTACGGGTTTAAAATTTAGGAGCACTATCAGTAAATGTGCTGTGTGTGAGCGGCAGGGCAGTTTAAACTGGTTAAACCCAGGAGGTGGTGTAATCTTTACTGTAGCAAAAAGTGTGGAGGTTACTACACTTTATTTGCACTTTATTTTTTCACTATATTTATTACACTGGCGCCTGTGTGAACGGAAGAGAGGGGGTGCCTTGGAGTTCTTCACGTCCCAGAAACCTCATGCGATGTCAGTTTTTTCTGTTGATGTTGAGCCACGGAAAACTCCACTGGATCAAAAACCGTAATACGCGTTTTCACTATGATTCTTCTCCTCAGGGTTACATTCCTTGCACATGATCTGCTTAATACTATGCAATTTAATCTCATTCATGTGTCTATACTGCAAATGAATTGATGAAAGGGGTTGAAGTTTTTCTTAAAGAGGGGTTCTTGAAACACAAGGCCCCCAATTTTTGTAATACATCATAATATACATCATATTTAAAACCATGCAAAGCAATACACCGCTAACATAGAAAAATGCTAATATTGTAATTTTTGTTATAATGTAGCTCAACTTTTCAACTCATATATTTAAGTTCTAGAAAATAGAAAATATAAAAAACCTTAGAGTTAAATATATTTATATAAAACTATAGAAAAAAGATAAATGGTATGTATGTCATATTCAAATTAAATGAGCCTTTCTTTACTGCACGTAGCTCAACAGTAGCAATATAGTGCTTCTATATGTTCATTCCGTTAGGGCTACGGCTTGTCAGTGACGGCGATGTGACGTCAGCTACGGTCGCTGGAAAATCCAAATTCGATGACTTGCAAGCGATTGCGCAACCAGCCGTCGCTCCATCACGCCGCGATTATTATAAGCGCACGCGACGGCGGCAATGCATTTGTTTTGACGCGACTCGCGTCGCTGTCGCCGGCATGTAAGCGTCAGCCTTAGGCACATGTTGTACATGTCAAGCATCCCCTGCCATTCTCTATCATGTTTTTTTGTTTCCTCTTTCCTTTTCCTCCATTGCAATGGAAGAAATTCAAGGACACAGTGTAATATTCGTAGTGGAACCTGCTGATAGGGTTTTCCTTGACGTGGTTGCAGCTTTTAACCATGTTTTGGCACACATTTTAACTAAATGACCCCTACTTTACTTTATGAAAGAAAAACATATATATTATAATAATTTGTCAACTGTATTGGATATGCATGGGTTCCTTTTGTTTGCTCTTGTTGTCTAATCACCAACCTGTGTAGTGGACCAAGTGATTGACACTCCTCTTCTTTGACCACGTCAATGGTTATCAATATCTCTTTAATATCCAAGCTGTTGTGACAGACATCCGTGTCGGGTTTGTTTGTAACTGCAGGATGCATTCTTTTTATATAATAGCATTATGGCCAAGGGTGCTGAGTAAACTGATGGTCCGGCCAATAGAGCTCATTAGTCCAAATGTTGAATGTCTCACCAGGTATTGAAAAGTAAAACCAGTGTGAGTGTCCATTGCTTTGTTTTAACTAACTTGCCAATTTGGTGCAATAATTTCATTTTCTATGTTCAATAGAATTTATATATGTACATGTTTAGACATGCATACAACTTTTTCATAGTCCAAATTGTCAATGCAAAGGAAAATGCAAGTCTATAAATTGAAACTGTGTCAAATCAATTTTGGCCCCGTGTTGCTGTTTCCCTCCACATCTGTTGTTGGAGTGAAAACAGTTTTTGGAACTGAAAGATGCCTTATGGTCCATTTATGTGAATGTCTCTAATTCTAGCGACTAGAATGGTGTCCTATGGAAGAACCATTTAGTAACATGGCCCAATACCCCACTCATTGTTGCAGCTTTCTCTTGTTGTATAATAAATCTGGACTGTTTTTTTGCCCTAGATTTGAAGCTGGAAAACTCTAATTAATATCCTTTTATTAGCGTCCCATAGCGAAAGCCCCCAATAGTTTGCACAAAAATAATTTAGGTCAAGTGAAATGGGGTTTCTGGGTGCGTGGCCAGTTGTTTATGGCAGAACATCTTTTAATGTTATGAAAATACAGTAGTGCCCTCAATGTTGTGTGTTATCTACATCTATATTATAATTTTGAAAATCTTGGTTGTGGTGTCTGAAGACCATTTGATTGGTCCCGTCGGTACGCCCACCCTCCCACGGCTCTCATTGCCTGTGTGTCTCGGTCTCGCCCCCCACCCCAACCCCCCCGGTATATTCCTGCCCCCACCACGGCTCTCATTGGCCGGTGGCGCTCTAACCTAGGCCTCCCCAGCCCCCAGGCACACTGCTGCTGCTGCCTGAGGTGAGGAAATACTCACTGGTGGTGGTGGTGTTGGCTGTTGCTTCTGGGGGGGGGGAGGTCTTTTACTGAGACTGGGAGTTTTTGGCCCCCCGCTACGGTTTTTTGCCCCCCCACCCCAACCTGTATTTGCCCCCCCCCCTCAACTCCGTTTTTGACACAACAACCCCCCGCTCCGTTTTTGACCCCCCCCACTCCGTTTTTGACCCTCCCAGCTCTGTTTTTGACCCCCCCCAGCTCCGTTTTTGAACCCCCCCACTCTGTTATTGAACCCCCCCCGCTCCGTTTTTTGACCCCTCCAACACATACAGTGCCAGACACACACACACACACCACACACACACACACACACACACACACAAACACACACACACACACACCACACACACACTGACGCCCCACAACACAGAGACACAACACACATGACACCTGACACACACACACTGAGACCACACACACACACATGACACACACGAGACACACCACACACTGATACCACACACACACACCCTAAACACACCTGAAACACACACAACACACACTGAGACACCCACCCACTGACACACACACACCTGACAGACACACACCACTGACAGACACAGTGACAGCCCCCTTCCCCCCCGCCCTGCCTTCCCCCCTATGCCGCCCTCCCGTCTCCTCCCCTTCCCCGCCTCTGCTGTCACCCACCGCCGCCTCACAACCTGCACCCGCATCAATAGACCACCTGCCCGCCTCTCACCCACTCGACACACACCCGCCGCCTCTCACCCACTCCACCACACCCGCCCACCTCTCACCCACTCGACCACACACCCCTCCCGCCTCTCACCCACCCGACACACGCCTGCCGCCCCCTCCCGCCCTACGCAACCAACATCATGAACCAGAGCCCGCCCCTGCCTCACCAACACCACCCGCCTCCTCACACTTCGCTCACACCCGAGCAGGACCCCCACCCACAGCCCAGCAACTCCTACCCCCTCCACCTGTACGAACACCCAAACCTGCCGCCTCACACCTAGCGGGACCC
>WSYH01010469.1:0-23130 GCA_036426205.1 Ascaphus truei | reverse complement strand
CCTGCTGTATAATCCGGCAGTGGGGGCTCGGATGTTGGATTCACCCCCTATTTGCCGCCGACTAATCCTGGCGCAGGTGACCAGAGTCGGAGATCTCCTGGACTATGAGCGGCGAGACTGGGTAGGAGCAGAGGAGCTCGCGCCCCGTATGGGTCTGCTTACTGCCCGCGTCCCTCGTCGTTTGATCCAGGAGATTAAAGATGCCATCCACCCCGACTCACGCACCTTCATCGAGGGGGTTTTGCAGACCGGAGAGCCTTGTCAACCTATCAACTTCAGCTCTCAGAATCTTTGCGTAGAACCCAAACCAAGGCAACCCCCTCGAGTTCCTATACAGTGCACTTGCTGATTCCCTTATATATTTGTTTGACTGGTTTTTATTTGTTCTACTTGGCAACAAGTAGAATTGCTGTTTAACTGAATTGGCCGGCTTCGCCGGCCAATCAGTATTGAACCAGATCAAAATAGGCTGCGTCACTCAGAAGTGTATGTACAGAGCTCCTAGGCATTGTGGATTTTTGGTTTTCACCCAGGGGCTGCAGTGATTTAACCCAGCATAGCTGCAGTTTAGCTGGCTGGAAAACTGCAGTCTCACCCCTCTCTCCTCCCTCACTACTGGAGGTTTTTACTGGTTGTTTAAACTTCCAATTTCACTCTTTTGTTTTCTTAAGCCTGATTCCTTTTCTCACTTGCTATTGAGAGCTCTGTAGGAGTTGCCTCAGAGGGAACAGAGGACCCATCCCAACTCCTGCACCAACCCCTCCCTCTGCCAAGAAACCCAGTACCGCTGTGCCCACCACAGCGGGGCCCTCAGGGGCCCAGGAGGTTCCAGGTACTCTCCTTTTTACAAAAGGGAAAGTATTCTGTGAGTTTCCTGCAGGAAACCCATACCACTCCAGAGGCTGAAGCCAGCTGGCATCTGGAGTGGCGAGGCAAGGTCTTTTTCAGCCACCTCACTTCGACATCTTGTGGGGTGGTGACCCTGTTCTCTGAATCCTTTCAACCTGAGCTGCTGCTTGCCAAAGCTGTTGTTCCAGGTCGCCTGTTGCACATCAGGGTCCGACACGAGGACTACACGTTTAATTTCCTAAACGTGTATGCTCCTGCCAACGGACCCCTGAGAAGGCAGTTCTTCGTCAGAATGTCTGAATACCTGGAGACAGTCGACGCAGACGAATACGTGGTGCTCGGGGGTGATTTTAACTGTACCCTCAAGGCTCGGAAAGACCGGAATGGTCCGGAGCCACACCCGTGTTCTGCGTCGGCCTTGCGGGAGGTCATCACCCGCTACTCCTTGGTAGACGTCTGGCGAGAGCAACATCCTGAGGCATCCACTGAGTTCACCCATGTTAGGGTGTTTAGCGTCTGGGGTCATGGGTGTATCTGTCGAGAATGCTTTCCCTTAGGGGAAGGACCCTGGTGATCAACCAGCTGGTGGCCAGTCAGCTTTGGCACCGGCTGATAGCCATGGGTCCAACCCCCGAATTTATCAACAAGATCCAGAGGAGGTTGATGGATTTCCTCTGGATGGGGAAGCATTGGGTCTCTGCGGGATTTGCGTGTCTCCCTTTGGAGGAGGGTGGACAGGGAGTGGTGTGTGTCCGCTCCCAGTTACACACTTTCCGCCTCCAGTACCTGCAGAGATACCTATTCGCAGATCCGTCTCCGCAGTGGTGTCAGCTGGCAACCAGTTTCTTTCGCCAGCTGCACAATATGAGGTATGACCGGCAATTGTTTATCATCAGGCCTGAGGGTTTAGGTAGAGACCTCTCGGTGCTGCCGGCATACTACCGGGACTTACTGAAGGCCTGGAAATTGGTCTCCGCGACCAGGAAGAAACAGGCGGTGGGGGTTGATATCCTCGCCGAGCCCCTGTCTCGCCCTTGTCACCCGCCCAGATACCATCTGGAGGCGGGTATTTTTTGGGAACGAGGACGAGAGACCCCGGTGGAGAGAGCTCTATTCAGCTTTGGTTCCCCGTCCCGCCGGGGATTTGAGTTGGAGGGTCCTCCACGGTGCACTGAGCACAGGAGAGTATTTGGCACACTTCACGGACTCCCCCGCCGCCTGTCCCTTCTGTGGCGAGCGGGAGTCCGTATTCCACATTTATCTGAGCTGCGCCAGACTGCAGCCCCTCTTATCCACCTTGAGGAGCCTTCTTCTGCAGTTCTGGCTGGGTTTTTCCCCTCATCATTTTATTTTTGGGTGCCCAGTGTCCCGAGACAATAAGCCTAGGGATCTCCTAGTTAACCTGCTCCTGGCAGTGGCTAAGGTAGCCATTTACAAGACCAGGAAGCAGCGTTTGGAGAAGGGGGTCCCAACGAACATCGTGGCAGTGTTCCGGGCGCTGGTGCACTCCCGTATTCGGGCAGAGTTCACGTACGCCGAGTCCGCTGGGACGGTTTCGGAGTTTGCCTCCCAGTGGGCGTTAGGCGGGGTGCTCTGCTCGGTATCCCCCATCATGGGTTCTTCTGAGTTAACCCTTCTTTTTTAAGTGCATTTTTTACAGTGCACTTGCTGATTCCCTTATATATTTGTTTGACTGGTTTTTCTTTGTTCTACTTGGCAACAAGTAGAATTGCTGTTTAACTGAATTGGCCGGCTTCGCCGGCCAATCAGTATTGAACCAGATCAAAATAGGCTGCATCACTCACCTCAGCACTATCACTTACTGCTGGTTCACTTCGTTGACTCATTCAGAAAGTGGAAAAAAATTATTTTACTGTGGGAGCTGGCAAACTCAAATTCGCCACACTTTCATGGCCAATTCCCCACTTGTGGCGATTGGTGACAGGGTTGCCCACCTCGGTCTTAGAGATTTTTTTGAAAAACTATTTCTTTAGATTTCATACAGAATTTTATTAACAGATACAGAGTACACGGGATCCAATGAGGCCCTCACATATGCCAACAGATTTACAGTATGCATTTTTTTTAACAAGATTTGATCTTATCCTCTCCTCTTGTGATAGAGAATATTATATGTTTTTTGTTATATAGATTATATTTTTGTATGGTGAGGTTCAGAACAATCCCTCCTTGATTGAATTGATGAAATTAACTTTGTACATAGAAATATAAGATTCTTACTGAATTAGAATAGTAAATTCATTAAAATTTTGTATGAAAATGTTTCAAAGGAGTCATGTAGCATACAGATGGACATTTATATCAAACCTACGGCTTGTAATAGTTTATTACACTCGGATAGTTTCCTTCCTAGACATTCTAAAAGAGGTCTATCGTTTAGTCAGGTTTTGTGGTTACGGAGAATCATTAGTCTAGAAGAAATGTTTATTAATGGAGTAAAGACATTTATTGCAAAATGTATGAGGCAAGGATATGATGAAAAATAATTTGTTTGGATGAGGTGATGAGGAAGTTTAGAAAGGATATGTTATACTGTAAATTTATATATACTATATAAATGAAAAGAAGGCAAGCAGTAAAATACCTTGTGTAACTTCCTATAATATTTTTTCACAATGTTTGAGGAAGAGTATTGTGAAATATTGGAAAATTCTAAGGAATTACTGGACATATGGAGAACTAATATTGTTCTAATGGTGGCGTAAAGTGTCCCGTGTCCTGCTGGCTTATAGGAAGCTGTGATGTCATCCGTTGCAGCTTTCTATTAGCCCTCGTGACACAGGACATTTAAACTGCACAGATACCTGCACCCCCTTCCGAGGTAAGTATCTCAGAAAGCAGGGGGTCCCTGGAGCTGAAAGCATAGCGGTTCAGCTCCAGAGACCGCCTGCTTCAAACCTATATCAAAACATAAAATATCACCAGGGGTGCTCCTTTAAGCATTATACTATTATATTATTATTATATTACTAATTATATTATATTTAGGGTGTTCTCCCAGAAGGGGGGGAGGAGGAGGGGTGGGGGGGAACAGTGCTACACTACATACAATCATTATTTCTCTTACCTTTGACCCTCCGGCCAAAGGTCAAACAAACTTTGGCGTTGGCCCTCCGAATCACGGGGAATCAGGAACTCTCGTCCAGTGATGTCACGATACACAATCATAATAGTCATATTATGTGACTGTTTAGGATACAGATGAATACAGTAATAGCCAATGTGTTTTTTGGCAAATGCATTTCTTCTATTGACTATTATATTTTCTATTTATTTTTTATGTTTAGATTAAATTGTTTTGAATTGTGATGGCTTGAATTTTTTTTTAAGATTGTTTTGTGTTTTTATTTAATTATGTATTTTGTTGGCTACTGGTTTAAATTGGTGTTGTCTAGTGGTTGTATTAATGTATTGCTGTGTTGGTTAGTTCTTTTAGCTACTAAATTTATTTTTTGGGCTAGTGGTGTGATTTATTTAATTGATTGATTGGCTAGTGGTTTTATTTATGTGATTGATTGATTGCCTATTGCTTTTAATTTTAAAGTTTGGGTGTTTAGGTGCTTGTTGTATAGGTTTTATTATTGTGTATTTTCGACATTAAGGCTTTTGTATTAGGGTGACCATTGACTGCTATAGTTGCTCATGCCCATATTATATGAGTATCATGTACTACTATAACAATCAATGGGTACAGGGTGGGTATACTGGGTCAGGGTGTGTGGGTGGATAGTGGAGCAGGGTGGGTTAACCCCTTAATTAATATAGCGGTTAATAACTGCTATGATGATTAAGTGGTTATGGGCCATTAGATTGTATTTATTTTGTATGCTTTCTGGCATTGGAAGACATGGCCCTGCAGTATGTTGATGATGATGCCCTTCACATTGACAGGTGTAAGTAGAACTGTTTTTATTTACTTTATTTATGCTGCCTGGCCAATGTTGTGTTTAATAATGGGCAAATTATCTATTTTCCATATCTGGATAATAGTTATTTTGCCCATTACTGTATTGTATGTGTTTGGTGGGGAGGTGTATTTATTGAAATGAAGGCCATGTTTATTTATTTTTAAATAAAGGAATGGTATCGCAGGCCAGCGGGGACCACCTGAGGACCCAGAGAAACCCACAGGGATAACCTGAGGACACACGGACACCGGCAGGGAGGAACCGGGGGCCCCGCAGCTCTGGGGGACCCGTGGGAACTACCCGATGACCCCCAGACACCCGTGGCGATGACCCAGGGACCCCAAGACACCCGCTTATTTATTTTTAAATACAGGAATGGTATCGCAGACCAGCGGGAACCAACGGGGACCACCTGAGGACCCAGGGAAACCCAAAGGGACTACCTGCGGACCCACGGACACTGGCGGGGAGGAACCTGGGGCCCTGCAGCTCTGGGGGACCCATGGGAACTACCCGAGGACCCCCAGGCACCCGTGGGGATGACCCAGGGACCACAAGACACCCGCGGGGACCACTCGAGGAAACCCATTGGGGCCCATGGACACCCGTTGGGGCCACCTGGTGGCCACAGAGCCTAGCGGGGGCCACCTGAGGGCCCCCAGACACCCATGTGAACCTCCTGAGGTGCACTTTGGGGCCTGCGGACACCTGTGGGAACCACCCGGGGAACCCAGTTGGCCTGTGCTATTAATCCTGTGTCTATAAAATTAAATATGTGTTTTATGTGGGGGCTGAGGGGGTGGGCTGTGTATTGGTTCTTACTACATATTTTAATTTAAATGTATGACTAGTATAGATGAGCAGGGAGTCTCCAGAGCAGAACCGTGTTGGTTTTAGGTCCGGGAACCCCCTGCTTCCCGAGATACAGGCCCCGTTATAGGGTGGCGCTATCTCCTATGCATGGAAATGTCCCGATCACGTAACGCAAGACATTTCCATGCATAGGAGATACCGGCACCCCATAACGGCGCTTGTATCTTGGGAAGTAGGGGTCCCCGGAACTGAAATCACTGCGGTTCAGCTCCGGAGACCCCCTGCTACATTATTGTAATTTTTCAGATTAAATAAAACCCCCGCAATCAACTGTGAGAGGCGCGCAGTTAGAGTGGACTGATTCAGCCCTCTTACTGCGCATCTCTTACAGACAGGCAGACCCCGGTAGGACTCACACAGCAGGGACCCCTGCTGTGTTAATCTGATGGGCCATTAGTCTGCTGCAGCAAATTTTGAGAGAATCTCGGACAAATCTCAAAATCCATTTCGAGAAATGATCAAATAACGGCCGCTGCATTTGTATATGCAACATTTACTATGTAAATGTTTCCAATTCTCTATCATCTATCAATATTTCATTAGTTTAAAAAAAAAGAACTATAATGTGTAGCTGGAGATGTACAAATACTGTAAGTAAGTACAATCATCTATCAATATTGTATATCATCAACTTCAAAAAAAGAAAAGAACTATAATGCATAGCTGGAGATGCACAAATACTGTACAGTAAGTAACTACAATTTCTGTTCACAAAATCTGCTTAAAAATTACAAACTATTTAATCCATAAATGTTTGCTAGTTAAAATGGGCATTGTCAAAATATGGGTAACTGTAAGTCTTTTACAGCATCTTAACCATCATCTGCTAAAAATCACAAAAAAAGAAACTGGCAGACCTCACCATGATTTATGTGCAAAAGCTTTCCAAACCTGTGATTTTTGTATGGAAATTATGGGCTAACTCTTTTGTTGCTTTGTGTTGAAGGCTTCTCTGGCACAGGTTTGAGCATCATTACTTGCAACATCATGAATAAACTGTCCATGTACTGGATAATGTATGGGAGAAAATCTGAGTTCTGACCAAAATCTGGTTATGAAAACACAAATTTGTTATCAGGAAGGCTGAAGCAAATGTTTCCCTTGGACAACACTAAAAAGAAATGAATCATGCTGATTCCTCTATTCTTCCGTTTAAACCCTATAGTGCTGAAGAGCCTTTCAATGCCTGTTCTCTCAAAGGAAACACAATAGATAAAGTGTCTGTGTTTTTAAAGTAGACTTGTACTGTAGCTTGAGTGGTTGGAACAAGCAGTTTAATAAATCGTTCAGCAATATAATTTAAAAACATATGTAACCCTGCTTCCCCCCCAGACTCTACGGTGGTGTCTAGGGTGCATGAGGGCAGATTACATGCGCTGTGGTGCGTACCTGTTAGGAAAAGGAGGGCCTGAGCTTCCCGCAGTGTTGTGGGGGAGCCAGGACCGGGCTTCTGGGTTGATAGCCTCCATGATCTCTCAATGCAGCGCCTCCATCTTCTATACTCACAGGGTAATGGGACAGGACCGGTATAGAAGAACCCCTCGGGTCCCAGGGTTATACTCTCCAAGTCACTCACAGTATTTACGGATGAAAAATAGTCTCTTTATTTGACAGAGCAACAATATCCCAACGATAAGGCTTCCAGCAGCCGCAACACAATAGCCAGGATGGGTTATACACAGCTCGCCTCCGCCCAAATACTTCCTCCTCTCCTTCCCTCCAAGTCACTCTTCCGACAGGATGGTTTGAGCAAGGGCTTCAATACCCCATGGCCCACCCCCGAGGTTAGCCTCGAGGTGGGTCTTGAATTCTCCCCCCATCACCCCTGGCAGTGGGTTGAGGGCTTGGTCCACCAGTCTATAATTCTATCAGCTCTACCTATAGACGCTGATCATTTCAGTTCCTCTCTCTCTCTCTCTTCTGGCACTCTGCGCCGGGGAGCCCGCAGCCTCCTGATACTCCTCGGACCGTTCCGCAGGATTCGTGGCTCACGGCATAATACCCGGCAACTCTAGACTCTCGATATCACTGTTCACTCAAACTCTTCCTAACTACTCTCTCGAACGAAAGAACAAGAAAAAGCAGGCCCCACTCCCCGGAGTTGGCTGCTAAATATAGAGCTAGCCCCGCCCCTCATGGTGTCAGCAGAACCTCCCCTCTTGCTCACGCCTGCAGCAGAGTCCAGGCCTGCGTCTACCACTCAGGTTAGGGCTATGAAGGGGGAATACCCATGATGATTACTGGCGCCTGATCTTAACAGGGCTTATCACAGTAGAAGGAAGATAGGTATAGCCTGTGCTGTTTACAGGGGGCTACACATAATTAGTGAAAATGTAAAAAAACAAACAAAAACAATGTTCTATCAAGACACCTCACAGAAGTTTTATGAATAGCATAAATGAAAAAAAGTGTGTGTGCTGAGCACACGCATTTTAAGACAAATGTCTTTTGTCACTGTTTTGTCATTAATTGTATTTGTGATGGTGATGTTTTTAATTAAAAATCAAAACACAATTTCAGTGCTGAAATGCAAAGAAGTTTGAATTAGCTATTTGCACTTCTATATTTATACTAACTGTGAATTCCTTGTGTGTGTGTGTGTGTGTGTCAGTGTGTGTCAGTCATTGAGAGTGTGTCTGTCAGTCAGTGTGTGTGTGTGTGTGTGTGTGTGTCAGTCAGTGTGTGTGTGTGTCAGTCAGTGAGTGTGTGTGTGTGTGGGTGTGAGGAATCGGGGAACGCGTCCCTTGCGCCGTGCTCCCTCCTCGCTTACCTATAGTACTGCAGCGGCAGCTGCCGAAGATCCGCCCCCCGCTGATGCGCGCATCACCGCTCCTGTTACAGAGCATGCGTGCACCCGCTCCTTCTACGCACGGCCACTGAGCATAGTGCCGCCTCCTCGGACGCGCCGCACCTCCACTGTGCGCGGTGCACGCGCATGACGGCACGCAATGAGCCCCAGCTGCGTGGCAAGTTTAGCTATGGGCCCTTGTCTCCTGCAACCTATCCTTGGCATCTGTGGAGGCCCCGCCTCCGCTCCGTCCCCTCTCCTACTGGTTCCTGTCTGCTATAAAGGACTGCCTCTTCCTGTCATACTTTGCTGAACATAAACTTGTGCAGGCTTTGCGTGTGCCTGTCTTGTCAAGCTCAGTCTTGTCTTGTCTCTGCAGTTAACCTCTCGTGTACCGACCTGGCTTTTTGCATTTGGATTCTCTCTGGCTCTTCGACGACTGGCTTACGCCCAGGAACAAGACAGGAGACAAGGTGTGGCTCTCTTCTCAAAATATCAGATTTAAGACTCCTACCTTAAAATTGGCTCACAGATTCCTGGGACCCTTCAAGATACTGGAACAGATTAATCCTGTAGCGTACCGCCTTGATTTGCCTCCATCTATGAAGATACCATCAGTATTTCATGTCTCTCTCTTAAAACCTGTCAAGCAGAGTTCCAGGTACCCTGATGTTCTCTCTCCTCCTCCTCCTCCCCCAAGGTCAAGAGGAATTCGAGATCCACTCAATTATTGATTCCAGATATTCCAGGAGAAGGATACAATTCTTAGTGCACTGGAAAGGCTTCGGTCCTGAGGAGGGTTCTTCGGTACCATTCGACCAGATCCACGCTCCCAGCTTACTTAGACGGTTTCACGCCAGGTATCCGCACAAGCCGTACTTGGATCGTCTGGAGTTTGATCCTCAAGTGGGGGGTACTGTGAGGAATCGGGGAACGCGTCCCTTGTGGCGCGCT
This sequence comes from Ascaphus truei, assembly GCA_036426205.1. Taxonomy (NCBI): domain Eukaryota; kingdom Metazoa; phylum Chordata; class Amphibia; order Anura; family Ascaphidae; genus Ascaphus; species Ascaphus truei. Next base: position 13,737 of record WSYH01010469.1, on the reverse strand, counting down.
CCCTCCTCGCTTACCTATAGTACTGCAGCGGCAGCTGCCGAAGATCTGCCCCCCGCTGATGCGCGCATCACCGCTCCTGTTACAGAGCGTGCGTGCACCCGCTCCTTCTACGCATGGCCACGAGCATAGCTCCGCCTCCTTGGACGTGCCGCACCTCCGCTGTGAGCGGTGCACATGCATGACGGCGCGCAAGAATCCCCAGCTGCGTGGCAAGTTTAGCTATGAGTCCTTGTCTCCTGCAACCTATCCTTGGCATCTGTGGAGGCCCCGCCTCCGCTCCGCCCCGGCCCTCTCTCCTAATAGTTCCTGTCTGCTATAAAGGACTGCCTCTTCCTGTCATACTTTGCTGAACATAACCTTGTGTAGCATTTGCGTGTGCCTGTCTTGTCCAGCTCAGTCTTGTCTTGTTCTCTGCAGTTAACCTCTCGTGTACCGACCTGGCTTTTTGCATTTGGATTCTCTCTGGCTCTTCGACGACTGGCTTACGTATAATGACTACGAGTACCTCTCCAACCCCAGACCACAGGCTTACGGACTCCAACTACGTGTACCTCTCCAACCCACGGACCCTGGCAAGTATTGGATTAACCCTTTCTACGTACCCAGACCCAGCAACGCTGCAAACCACCTTCTGGGCTCGCCCCCGCTACTGTGGGTGTGTGGCATAGTCCTTCCCACCTCAGTGCCGTGGTCAGGTCTTGTTTGTGGGCTCGCGCAAGCGTTACAGTGGGTGAGTGTTTCAGTTTGTGTCTCCGTCGGGGTGTGTGTGTGTGTGTCAGTGTGTGTCTATCTGTCAGTCAGTGTGTGTGTCTGTCAGTCAGTGTCTTTCCTGTCCCTCCCCCGACGTCACTGATGGCCTCTTCTGCCAGCAGTGATGTCACTGATGGCCTCTTCTGCCAGCAGCGAGGTCACTGATGGCCTCTTCTGCCAGCAGTGACATCACTTACGTCATGGAATTTTGTTACAACACAATGGATTTTTCCTATTAAAACTATGTAGGTGCCAGCAAAGAAGTTTCACTTCAATAAAAACATGTATTGCTCCAATCTGCAATATATGCTGAAATGTACAATACTTGTGTCACCTTAAGCATTTCTTCTTTATGTCCCCTCAATAAAATTATTTATCAATGACTTTGGGCTTATTTACTACAGAGTACAGATAATAGCTGTTACTAATGGCTATTGGCAAAAACTAATGCTATAATTGTTTAGTAAATGGCGCTCAATATGTATGCATTTTCATGTTATCAGACACGGCAGGAGTATCCAACTCCAGTCCTCATGGGCCACTAACAGATCAGGTTTAAAGGATATCCCTGCTTCAGCACAAGTGGCTCAATCAGTGGCTCAGTCAATGAACGAGCCACTGATTGGGCATTGGTGGTGCACTGCATCTCTTTATTTTTTCTTCATTACATCTATATACAGAAGAATTATTTCTGTAACATATTGGGAGTCTTGATAAATTTAGCTTTTGGTTTTCATCTGGATACCATAAAAATTAAAGTATTTTTAACATACTACAAAAAACAAAACACAAAGGGAGCCCAGAGCTACTTCCAATATGACAAAAATACACAGTGAAATATATATATCTTGAAAAAAGTGTAATTTAGTTTAACCCTTTGGCCAAAGCATTATAAGCCTGCGAGCCACTTCAAGGCATGACCATAATATCGCAGGTCTCAGCTGTTTTGGAGGTTAGTGGCCCCTCCTCCCCAGGTTTTAAGTTCGTCCCTCCCCACTTGCCATATGCACAGGTCTTCTCATGCAGCTGTTTGTGACAGAACCAATGCAGATCATTCTTCCTGTAATTATACAAGTAAATAAGAATTTTAATCAGTTATTGTTAGGACCTGCGATTTTAGGGTCATGCCTTGAAGTGGCTCACAGGATTATAATGCTTTGGCCAAAGGGTTAAACTAAATGACCCTTTTTTCAAGAGATATATACATATATAGTTATTTCACTGTGTATTTTTGTCATATTGGAAGTAGCTCTGGACTCCCTTTGTGTTTTGATTTTTTTGTAGTATACAGTGCCACGCTCAGTAGCACTCCTTTTGACCACTATATATATATATATATATATATTTTTTTTTTTTTGTGGTAATTTTTGGGGTTTAAATGAGTTTACTGGGTATCTGTGTGTTTATTTTTAACATATACACACAATGGAAAGTTAGGCAAATTGTTGTTGCAATGTATTTAACATTTCACATACAGTACTGCTCAAAATTGCAAAAATTGTATCATATCAACCTCACAGTTGCTTTTCTACATAAAAAGGTTTCTTTTCCGCCAAAGTTTTTAAACTTCTGTTTCCACGTTTCTTTGCTACCCTTCCCCCTTTCTCTCCCATACTCTGTATCTTTTCTCTCGCTGTTGTGCCTGTGCTGCTGTTGGTTGCTTACACTTTATTCTCTTCTCTGCCAATAAATTCTAAACTCCAAGTAAACACATTTTCCATTTCATCACAATTTTTCTTCTTAGGCTTCCATTCCAGTGCATGTCATAAGCAAACAAAATGGGGGATATGTTTCAAGTGTCGCAAACTGGAACATTGCTTCAATACTGGAGCAAAGTGCACCATTTTTTTACTCTGACTTTGCGTTAATCTAAGGTTCTTTGCTCCATTTTATGCCCCAGTTTGCACTACTTGCGCAATTTGGAGAGTGATTATAGGAAGAGTTAAGCAAGGAGAGAATCAGCACAGTAAATACAGTATGTATCCAACATAAATGGTGTCGTTTTCTATACCAAATAAATCAGCCAGGTTTAAGGGCCAAAGCCTCTGCCCCAAAGAGATCGGCGCCAAATAATAAAAGATGTATGCAAGACACTAATTACAAATTGATGTAGATACAAATATTTGCTCAGGGACTCCTGTCCCGGTGGAGCTCCAGCTTGTACTTGGTACTCGTGGTTTAACCCACTGGACTCTCCGAGTGTGCTTTGTTTCTAGCAAGGACTTTGTAAACCATCCATGTGCAGACTGCGGAAGTGGACCTTAGATATGCGTGTTCCAGCTCCCTGAAGTGGACATAAACCTGCTGTTCCTGCGTGTTCCAGTTGTCTGGAGTGGTAACAGAAACCAGTATTTATTCTGTGCCTGTTTTCAACCTGCTTTATGTACGCAGAACCTTGAACCTTTTTTTTATTATAAAATTGTACTTATATAATTCACGATGAGCTTTGTGCGCTGTTCTTTGTTTTGTTTTGAGTACAAATGGCATTTTTTTTTTATATGTATATCCCGCTATATCTCTTTAACAATGGATAAGGAAAACCTGGAGAAAGAAGAAACATGCTATTCTGACTATTTACTTTTGCATGAAGATTTTTTTCTGAATGCTAAATTCTGCCGGGACTAAATAATGAGGAAAAGATGGAGCGCCCCCTATCTCGGCAATGAAAGAGCTGGCTTTGAGCAAGTGCCACTGGTGCTGTTGCACAGGGTCCATGTTTTAAGGGCCCCATGCTGTGCTTAAGCATCGGCTTCTGTCTGTTCTCTCAGTCCCCTTTAAGGTAGACACTGCAGGCATTTGGCATAGCTCGGTGGAAGGATCTGCAGCCAAGAAGCAAGGCGTACAGTCAGAATATAAATCCTTGGTTCTTATCGCAGGAACCTGCCTGCATAGCTTGTCAATGCCTGTGACTGTGCGCTACCGCATCATGCCTGCGCTAAGAGCTGCTTTTAAACCTTATGTTTATGTAGCCCTTCTTTGGTACTACTATTGAGTTAAGGGGTTAATTGCCCTAATGGGTTAACTGTGTGGGCTCATGCATAGTAATGTCTCTCTCTCCTGATGCTGTATAGAATGACTTGGCTGGAAAGATGCCACTCCCACATTATGCTTGGTGAGGAGTGACGTCACTATTGGGGTATATAAAGCCAGTCCAATGGATCAGGATTTAGGTTCCTGGGAAGGCAGTTGGAGGAGCCTCACTATTAATAATGTAAATATGTTCCTGTGTACTAAGATTGATCTGTTCCCATTTGCTGTTTTTATATAGTTATGGGAAGTGCCCTTCCCAGATAGTGTCTGTAGCAATGTCCATGATGAACCCATTTGTTCCGATACGAGGAAACCTATGTCCAAAAGGAATTCCCCAGATCGGAACTTTAGGACATAGCTGGATTGGGCCAATCACAAGGTCCATAGCTAACACATACCCAGTCTTCCAGTACCAGGATATTGATCCAGAGAAAATAGAATGCAAGGGGCACACTAGTAACTGGACATTTCAGATTACAGAGGAGGGACGATTCAGCTAACCCAAAGAGAAACAAGCCTAAGTACCCTCCTAGCATCTTAATATGAGGGTACATAAAGAAGAAGCAAATAGTGCAAGCACTGTAAATATATCAGTACATGTGAATAGAGTCAGATGTGTCTAAGAAGGAAGAGCATTATCACTAACTGTTAATAAGGCTACTATTCGTACTTTAAAATTTACTGTCACCCTTCATTACTGGGTAAGATAGATGTACCTAACGAAGGTGCATAAGATCCCTGATACAGGAGGCGCACTCCGGACCTTTATGTAATAATGATACATAAAGGTCCGCAGTGCGCCTATATCAGGGATCTTATGCACCTTCTTTAGGTACATCTATCTTGCCTTACCTGCTACTCTCCCTAGGCAGCACGCATTTACCACCAAGGGGTGCGAGCAAGGTCTCTCTGTACAGTTTTTCACCCTTCATTACTCCATTAGTATATCTGTTTCCAGCCTGCACAGATCCATCACCCTGACAGGGAATAAGAGACTGACCATAACAATGCACAGTAAACTGATGTAAACTCCTTAAGAGTCAGACAAGGAGGGTTACATATAAAAAAATGGGTTTTTGTACTGAACCTGTATTCCCCTCTCTTCCCTCTCTGTGCTCTCCCCTGTGGTTCCCCCTGTGCTACAGACGTAACTCTCTTGTACTCTCCTGTGAATTCTCCCTGTTCCCCCTTTGCTACTTGCTCCCCCTGTGCTCTCCCTTCATGCTTCCCCCTGTGCTCCCTGCTTCCCGTGACCGCCTCCTGAACTCCCTGCTCCACCCTGTGCGATCCATTTTACTCCTTTGTCCTCTCCCCATACTATCTGCTTCATCCTGTGCTCTCCCTGTGTTGTCAGCTTTCTCCTGTGCTCCTCCCATTTCTTCCCTATGTGCTCTACACCTGTACTTTCTGCTGTCCATCTGTGCTCCTTGCTTTCTTCTGTGCTATCTGCAGTGCTCCCTGCTCCCTCCTATTCCATGGGCAGGACTGATGATAATGAGTCCCTGTCTATGGAACAGGGGGCATCCACTCAGGATATCATAAAGGTCCCCATTTGCTGAAGCCAGCCTGAATTATTTTTTTTTTCGTTACTGTAAATTAAATGGCCCCTCTTACTAAGGTACTGAAAGTGATGTCTGCTACTGCTAAGGAGCACTGGTAATCTAAAACAAGAGCTGTAATGAAGCAAATTAAAATATGATTTTTATTAAAAAAGGATTGAAACTCACCTCACCTTACACAATTATTGGTAGAACAATTGCTGTGTTTGTTCTTTTTAATGCTGGCGTCTATGAGGGTTGCTTTTACACTGATGAAAATTCCTCTGAAGAAGATAATCTCATCCCTGCAAGAAAGACTTGCAGTCCACCACAATGCGCCTGTTTTCCTTCATTCACAGCCGCAGGTAACCCTTGCTGTTTGATTCAGGCACTTTCCCTTGCATTCTGCAATACTTTGCAGATCTCAAAATCATTGAAGGGATAAATGAGCTGCTGTGACAGAAGGAAACCAGACATGTCCAGTGACTTCACGACTAAGCAGCTGCACTAACAGATGAGGTAATACCTAACCTTTTTGGCTTGGGCTACATATATTTGTGATACACATTGCCAACAAAAATCCCTTCATGAATAAACAATTATCTTTCATGGTACACAGGTTCACTCCACCTTCACGTTATGACTTTCTTAACCTTGACAGATCGCAGGAGTTGGGTTACCATCATACAATAATCCTCTGTCAACTAATTATAATGCATGTATAACCCAATTCCATTGGTGTTTGATTGTAATATGGCAAATCTCCCTACCATAATTATAGGTCAAGTGTAAATCACAACACGTGGCTCTCTGCTGGGATAGGTTAATTGAGGGAGCAATGGGATTTTATGAGTGTTGAACTTGACAATGCTTCTTTTATTTGCACATTGTGTTACATTACTGAGGTATGTGTGCTGCATCAGCCCACTGGGAAATTATTTGGTTACTAGGTTTTATAATAAGCAAGCTATAAGAGGTATCACCTCTACAGCATTTGAAATAAGCCTAATATTAATTAATTGGGATACCACATTAAACAGAGAAGCAAATGAAAAGTGATCTCACGTTTATTAGGTTCACATACCAATATAATTATTTTTAATTTCAGCATGAATTAAGTAAAAATAGCCCTGTCTCACTGTCCCTTTCATCCATTTATTTCCCTGTCTGTTTGTTTGCCATTCTCCCTGCCATTCCTTTCCTACATCTGCCTTAGATTGTTATCTTTGTTTTTTTAAACATCTCTGTTTTTAACGCCATGAATCTTTGTAAATCAGAATTGAGACCTGAGGAAGAGAGAAAACTCTTGAAAGCATTTCTTATAATATCAATTGTTAGTCCAAATAAAAAAGGTATCACTTACAGTGGCGGCCGCCTTTATCCTAATGCGGCCGTAGCGGCGCAACTCTGATAACCGCGGGCAGATGCAGTATATTTTTTTTTTCGGAATATGTTCCGCTATTTTAGCGCTCGTAATATTAGCATATTCTTAGCGCTGTCTGCAATACTGCAATACCGTTTAAAAACTTATGTGGGCGTTCGCGAGCTGTTGTCTTCAAAGTCTAATACTGTAGCAGTTCAACCTATGTCAGTACACAGTTTTTACTTACACAAGACCTGCACAACTCCAGTCCTTGAGGGCCGCAAACAGGCCCGGTTTTCAGGATATCAGTTGTGCAGGCCTGACTTACTGTACTGTACACCATCCTACTGTAAATATTTATACTTTCTGTACTTTAATAAAGGAGATGTTGCGTGTTTTACATTTTATTAATAAAGATTTTTTTTACTAACACCATAATGTTGTTGCTGTACACTTTTTGTACTTACTCCACCAATAAAAGAAAATGTTGATTTGTTTTAAATTGTTCCATTGTCTCCTTTTATACTGTAACAAAATACAGTGTTTCTAGAACATACAGTACAGTGCTGTCCAGGCATACTGTACGTATGCAGTAGGCATGCTCAGTACTGTACATCACAAGAGTATTAAAAAAATACATGCTGTACGGGTAGTAGAATACACATACAGGTATGTACTGGAATACATGTAGAATAAATGCATACTTTTTATTTTTCGGTTTTATTATACAGTATATATATAAAAAAAAGTATTGTATGCAGTCTGAAAACAACAGCATACTGTTTCAGGTTTTCTATGAAGCTCTCAGTTACAGTATTCTATCCTATTCAATAGCACCGGCCACTAAACTGTGACTCCGGTACGTGGTTATTTAAACCCGATTCAGCAATGTGCAGCATTGTTACACAAAGCGAACAGGATATTATCCCATCGTCTCCCCATGTGCCGTTTTTCTCGCATGAGATGACAAAGTTTTATTTTCTGAGGAAAACAAAAGTAAAAGTTTACTGTAATGGTAGGCAGTCCCTAAAGAATTCCCACAGTTAGTCCCCACCAATAATTTTCTCGGGGGCGTCTCCGCTACATGCGCTGCGCCTACTGTCGATGTGATGACACGCAAATGCATTTCAAGAAGGTTCCAATGTGCATGCGCCTTAGCGTTTCCCACCAATTGTTCTGTATCTACTGTAGAAGCTGCTCAGCCAATGATATTGTTTACAGGAGAATCGCTTGACTGTGCATTGATATTTCAAAAACAGAATAAAATACGGCAACATTACTCACCATAGACTTTGCCAATCAGCTGCCGCTGAGCCACTGCCAGTCCCGTATTCTCGATCATACACGTAGTTGACAGGTGACAGCGGGACTACTACACCGGTAGTTGAAAGCTGATGAGGCTGGAAATCGCTTTGGTATATGCAAGCTTGCTGGAATCTGTACGCGAAATCCGGCTCAGGCTGCAGGTATCAGGGCGGTTACAGACTGCAAGGGTTGTCGGGCACCAGGTTTTCACCGACGGTCGGACCGATATTGGAAGCTGGTGCTGGCGCATTGCTTGCCTGCGACTGACATTTCCTAGTTGGTTTGAACATGACCTTTCGCCTTTTGAAGTCTCCATGATCATAGATACGGGAAAAACCCGGTGATACACACCAATACCCTTCAATACCATCTTGATCAATACGAAAAAAAACATGGATCGATACATAACTTTTTCCTTATTGCACGCTTCCACACACGAGCATCTGGTGAAAATTTGTAACGTCATAGTTTTCGATAAAATACTGATAAATTTGAGCAACTGTTGCCACGTATGCGGTAGGCATGCTCAGTACTGTACATCACAAGAGTATTAAAAAAAATACATGCTGTACGGGTAGTAGAATACACATACAGGTATGTACTGGAATACATGTAGAATAAATGCATACTTTTTATTTTTCGGTTTTATTATACAGTATATATATAAAAAAAGTATTGTATGCAGTCTGAAAACAACAGCATACTGTTTCAGGTTTTCTATGAAGCTCTCAGTTACAGTATTCTATCCTATTCAATAGCACCGGCCACTAAACTGTTGACTCCGGTACGTGGTTATTTAAACCCGATTCAGCAATGTGCAGGCATTGTTACACAAAGCGATATTATCCATCGAAATCCCTCCATGTGCCGTTTTTCGCATGAGATGACAAAGTTTTATTTTCTGAGGAAAAACAAAAGTAAAAGTTTACTGTAATGGTCAGGCAGTCCCCTAAAGAACTTCCCACAGTTAGTCCCACCAATAATTTTCTCGGGGGCGTCTCCTGCTCACATGCGCATGCGCCTACTGTCGATGTGATGACACGCAAATGCATTTCAAGAAGGTTCCAATGTGCATGCGCCTAGCTTTCCACCAATTGTTCTGTATCTACTGTAGAAGCTGCTCAGCTTTGCCAATCTGTTGCATTAATCGCGGACCATATTAAATAAGCGTACGTTCTGTCGGGTTTTTGGAACACGGACTGCAGCGGTGCACTCATCTCGGAACTCTCAGGACAATAGAACACTGCGCATTTAGTTTTTAATATGAAAAGCCTAAATTGATACATTATTGTAACTTCTTCAGTACCAAGGTCAATTTACAATAAACCACGGTGGTATTTTTTTAAACACCTGCAAGTCGACACATTACTGAAGCACATGCACATTACAATTCATGAATATCTGCAATCTGGCGGATACGCTAAGAATTGCAACCAATTAAATCCGAACCATTATCAATAAACACATCAACCGCGCATCAACCGCGGTTGTGAATGCAACATGAATACGGTATGAATGCGGTCAGAATGCGGCATGAACGTGTGAAGTGCGGTGAAGTGTGTGGCATTCGGAAAAAATCACCGAAAAATTCGGAGATGTTGGAGAATAAAAGGAGTCGTGGCTGTGACGTCACTAAATCCAAGATGGCTGGCGTCACTTGATATTTCAGCCAATCAGATTGGGGATATAGTTCCCACCTGGAGGCCCACATAGCCTAGCGGGACCACCGAGGGTCCCTAGAAACCTGTGGGTGCACCCCGGCATGCACTGTGAGGCCTGCGGACACCCGTCAGGACCATCCGGGGACCCCCGCCGGTCTGTGGTATTAATCATGTGTGTAAAAAAATAAAAGATGGTATGATAAAGTCAATTAGATGAAACACGTAGAGTTATGTGATCAAGTTCCTATGGTCTTATTTTAAATAGATCTTCTATATTTGCTTTTTTAAAGGCCTTTGGAACTTTTTACTTCATTTGTTCATTAAACCTATCTGGTTGGGAGTAGCAATTTCCATAAGGACACCGACAGCACTAAAGAAACATCATTCTGATAATCACATGAGATTCAGCAGTGGGAGAGAGCAGGAGCTCTGATTGCAGTCACCGCAAGACACCTGAGCTCTAACTACGAGAGAGCTTCGTGGGCTGCGGTTAAAGATTGTACTCCTGCAGATATGCTTATTTTATCTACTATCTTGTAAGTAGAATCTGTGCTTATGCTGCGGAAGTCCTGAATATACTTACTTCACCATATTGGCTTAATCTCTTTATTTATAGATATACTAAACCCTCATCCTCTACAGTTGGACATTTGGACTATTTATTAACACTAGTGTTTATTATTTTAAACACATTGGGGGCTATGCTCTGAGCTTTCACGCTGGCCTGAAGAAAATTAGCACGTCCAATAAAAAATGGAGACGGCGGCACGATTCACTAAGGCCCTGAGCCCATTTTCTATCGGACGTGGCCAAAACTGGCTTATCGTGCGTGCAATGTTTTTTCCCTTTGCTAGCGCACTGAAACTTCACGTACGCTACCTGATAGAAAAAATAAGCCGCCTGTAACATTTGCATGGAGATTCTGCATCTTCATGCAAGGCTGTTACAGGCGATCGTACACAAAATAAATACATTTTAATAATAGTGTACATGAGCAGGGGGTCTCCAGAGCTGAACCACATTGGTTTCAGGTCTGGAGACCCCCCTACTTCAGGAGATACAGGCCCCGTTATGGGGTGCCGGTATCCCCTGCACTTTTTTTTAAAAACAATCTTTTTCCTTTATTGGGTTCATGCAAGAGAAGTACAAATAGTAACAACAGTCACAGCATTGCGGAGGGTAATGAGTCATAGGAACATGACTGCGGAACGTAATCAGAAAACCAATAAACCATTTTCCCTTTTTATTTTGAAAAAGAAGGGGGGGACAAGGGGTGGGGGGATAGGTGGGAACGACAAGAAGAAAGAGAAGGGGGGTGGAAGGGAGAGGTGGAAGGGGGGAGTGAGGGAGGGGAGTAGTCAGGAGTGGTTTGGAGGAGTCTCTGGTCCCTTCTGTACCGTGTGGGGGTCAGTTTTGGGCCAGTACCTGCAGGAGTGACGGAGCACCCGAGCCAGGCCATGGTTCCCAGGTTTTGTAGAATTAATGCATTTTCTGTTTCAACATGGCCGTGACCCTTTCCATGCTCATAACTGTGTCTATTCTGTTTACTATTGTTCTCCTGGAGGGGGCTTTTATTTGTTTGCAGGCCGCCGCGACCGAGCATCTAGCGGCCGTTAGAATAGAGGAGATCAGCCTGGCTAGAGGGGCAGGAAGGTCCTCTATTGGTTTCCCCAGCACGTACGTCAGAGTGTCCAGGGGGATTTCCAGTCCTAGGGTTTCAATCAAGAGTCTCTGGACCCTGGTCCAGAACCTCTGGATCTCCGGGCATGACCACCAAATATGGGCCATGTCACCCCTTTGACCACATCCTCTCCAGCACAAGTCTGTTGTGTCGGGGAAGATCTGGCTCAGTCTGCTCAGGGTCAGGTACCACTGGAATAGGATTTTATATATATTTTCTTTTGTGATGGAACAAATTGATGTTTTGGAAGCAGCTTCCCAGACATCCTCCCAATCCTCCAGGTCTATTTGTAGATTTAGGTCAGCGCTCCATTTTTGCATATAAGTATGGTAGTGATGGGGGTGGGAAGCCTCGATCGTTCTGTAGATTTCAGAAATGAATCCTCTCTGATATTCGCCTTTTAGTCAGAGAGATTCGAATCTGGTTTGCGCAGGGAATTTAGAATTTGGGGCTAGAGCTCGTAGGAAGTGCCTTATCTGCAAGAATTTGAAGATGGGGAGGTCGGGGGAGGAGAATTTAGTTTTGAGTTCTTGGAAGGACAGAACTTCATCACTCTTCAGCAGGTCTGCAACCATTCTAATATCTAGGTCCTGAAATTGACCAAATTGGTTACGGGAGCACACAGGCGGGAATTCCGGGTTCCCGAAGATGGGGGTGAGTTGGGAGGGGGAAGAAGATAGACCATATTGTGGGGATGCATAGTGGGACTCTATTGCCAGCCAGCATTTGGAAGTCGGGGCGTTATTCCAGACTACCGCCTGTCTCAGCTTGGCATCCCCTGCACTTTTAAAGCTTCCGCGTCACGTGACCGGGACATTTAAATTCTGCAGGGGATACCGGCACCCCATAATGGGGCCTGTATCTCCTGAAGTAGGGGGTCCAGAGGCTGAAACCAATGCGGTTCAGCTCTGGAGACCCCCTACACATCTACACTACTGTCAAAACACACACAACAATAACCAATAATTCCTTACCTTAGCTGCTATCTGCTATGGTAATAAAGCTGCATTAATGTACATTTTAATAATAGTGTGATTGGCTCTGGTAGACCATGTGACAGAGGCTTTGCTTCAGCCAATCAGAGTTGGGATTGAGTTCCCACGCTCTGATTGGCTACCGTACCATGTGTCGCCGGCCATCTTTGTTTGATGACGTCATCTTAAAGGCAATTGAAGCTCAGCCATTCTGATTGGCTGGCATCATTGCCTTTAAATGACGTTATCAATTTCCCCCCCCCCCCCCCCAAATCACATGGTTTTCACGGCCCAAATAGGCCGTGATAGGTGGCCCAAATAGGCCATATAGGAGGACGGACCTCCTACAGATAGAAGAGGACCAGGGCGTGGCACTAGAAGAGAAGAAGACCCGGAAGAAGACAGAAGAAAGAAGAATACAGAATACAGATAAAGACCCCCTTTGACGAAATGGATTACAAATAGAAGAAAGCAAACACCGTTGTGGATTGTAAGGGTTTATTATTTTATGGTTACCTTTGGATTGGTTCGAGTGCTTCCGGTTCCCCTGGATTTCGCTGTGTTGGCCATCAAATGGTAAGTAAACAAAAGAAAAGTACATTATTTATCTTTTAGAGGTTTTTTGATTTTTTTTTTAAAGTGTATTTTTTTTTTAATTTAATGCCCCTGAATTGATCTATGTCCTTATGGATATACATACATTCAGGGACACTGAATGGGTGTATTGTATGTGATTTTTTTTATGTAAATGCATTGTTTTTTATGCTCTTTTATTGCCCCTGTATGTTATGTATATCTATATGGATAGACATACAGGGATAATAAATGATTTTTTGCTAATGTTTATGTTTTTTTCATGTATTTAAAATGTATTTAGCAGCTTTATTTATACATTGGTGTGTGTAATTTAATTTTTATTTAGTTACATGTAATGGTCTTTGCAGTAGTATATTAAATGGGCTTGCTTTTTAATAATGGCTTATTTCTGGTAGTTAGATTTGTATGATGGTGGTTACTTTGAAGTAGAATTTTTTTGTCAATGGTTTGTATTTAGGAATTGAATAGTGAATTGTATAATTGATTTGGATTGGATTGTAATTGATGTAGGAAATTGATTGTAAATTAATTGATTAATGGTAAATTTATTTATGTTTACTTGCTTAGTTTCTATTTGATTTTGTGGATGGCATTGTATGTTGTTGTTCATATTGTCTTTTATTTTGAAATTGATATTGCATAGTGTTACATGATGCACAGATTAATTGCATCATGTACACACTAAAATGCAATTGTTTGATATTTGATATATATTTGTCTCCGTGCTGCTTTATTGGGAGAGGAGATATCATTTATTTTTTCAAGTGCTGCTGGTTTAATTTCAAGATGCAATGTGGTGATTTTAAGATTAAGATTTCATGTTTTTATTTATGCATGT
>WSYH01010468.1:9274-22690 GCA_036426205.1 Ascaphus truei | reverse complement strand
TGCCTTGGAACCAGTGCTTTTGGTGTTTTTATTTTTCGCTTCCCTAATGAAAAATATACTGGCATTCCTCGCAGCAAGAAAATGTTTTCATTTTCTTGCTTACTTTTTTCCCGCATTGGCAAAGAATATAATCGTTTTTTTCCTCAGAAAGTTACACAATGCAACCTTCCAAAATAGAATTCTACATCAAGAATTCCGTCTATAGTACATTGAGTGCACCTGTCATTTTCTCAGTCTCTGTGTATGCATGAGCAGATATAGGCTCATGAATTTAAGAATGGAGGATATCAGTGAGCAGCAATCTCCACCTACGGCCATACTACCTTGAAAGGCCCGATCCCGTCAGATCTCGGAAGCTAAGCAGTGAGGCTTGATTAGTACGGTTGGGAGACTGCCTGGGAATACCAGGTGCTGTAGGTGTTTTTTATTTTTCGCTTCCCTAATGAAAATTTCATGGCATTCCTCGCAGCAAAGAAAATGTTTCATTTCTTGCTACTTTTTCCCGCAGTGGCAAAGAAATATATCGTTTTTTTTCCTCAGAAAGTTAACACAATGCAACCTTCCAAAATAATTCTGACATCAAGAATTCCGTCTATAGTACATTTGAGTGCACCTGTCATTTTTCTCAGTCTCTGTGTATCATGGAGCAAGATATAGGCTCATAATTTAAGAATAGAGGATATCATGAGACAGCAATCTCCCCTACGGCCATACTACCTTGAGCCCGATCCCGTCAGATCTCGGAGCTAAGCAGGGTGAGGCTTGATTAGTACGGGTTGGAAGACTGCCTGGGAATACCAGGTGCTAGGTTTTTTTATTTTTCGCTTCCCTAAGAAAATATACATGGCATTCTCGCAGCAAAGAAAATGTTTCATTTCTTGCTACTTTTTTCCGCAGTGGCAAAAATATATCGTTTTTTCCTCGAAAGTCACACACAATGCAACCTTCCAAAATAGAATTCTGACATCAAGAATTCCGTCTATAGTACATTTGAGTGCACCTTCATTTTCTCAGTCCTCTGATTTATTTTCTCCATTTAAGGTAATGCTTTAAGAATGTATTTGTTTTAACGTCAAATAATACCCCTATGCCTCCCAGGTCATTAGAATATATCATATAGGCCCAGAACCATAGCATGTAACTGGTGAACTTGTGGCTCACAGTGTTGGGTGTGCATGTTTAGCTGATATTGGAAGATCGTGAGATCGAATCCAAGAGGAGTTAATAGCACTCTGAATTTTTTTACTACTTTTGTCCCGCAGTGTGAGAATATATCTTTTTCGAATACCAGTGCTGTAGGTGTTTTTTTTTCGCTTCCCTAATGAAAATATACATGGCATTCCTGCAGCAAAGAAAATGTTTTCATTTCTTGCTACTTTTTTCCCTCGGTGGCAAAGAAATATATCGTTTTTTCTCTCAAAGTTAACACAATGCAACCTTCCAAATAGAATTCTGACATCAAGAATTCCGTCTATAGTACATTGAGTGCACCTGTCATTTTCTCTCAGTCTCTGTGTATGCATGGAGCAAGATATAGGCTCATAATTTAAGAATGAGGGATATCATGAGACAGCAATCTCACCTACGGCCATACTACCTTGAAAGTGCCCCGATCCCGTCAGATCTCGGAAGCTAAGCAGGTGAGGCTTGATTAGTACTGGTTGGGAGACTGCTGGGAATACCAGGTGCTGTAGGGTTTTTATTTTTTCGCTTCCCTAATGAAAATATACATGGCATTCCTCGCAGCAAAGAAAATGTTTAATTTCTTGCTACTTTTTTCCCGCAGTGGCAAAGAAATATATCGTTTTTTTCCTCAGAAAGTTAACACAATGCAACCTTCCAAATAGAATTCTGACATCAAGAATTCCGTCTATAGTACATTTGATGCCACCTGTCATTTTCTCAGTCTCTGTGTATGCATGGAGCAAGATATAGGCTCATGATTTAAGAATGAGAGGATATCATGAGACACAATCTCCACCTACCATACTACCTTGAAAGGCCCGATCCCGTCAGATCTCGGAAGCTAAGCAGGGTAGGCTGATTAGTACGGGTTGGGAGACTGCCTGGGAATACCAGGTGCTGTAGGGTTTTTATTTTTTTCGCTTCCCTAATGAAATATACATGGCATTCCTCGCAGCAAATGAAAATGTTTCATTTCTTGCTACTTTTTCCCCAGTGGCAAAGAAATATATCGTTTTTTCCTCAGAAAGTTAACACAACAATGCAACCTTCCAAAATAGAATTCTGACATCAAAATTCCGTCTATAGTACATTTGAGTGCACCTGTCATTTTCTCAGTCTCTGTGTATGCATGGAGCAAGATATAGGCTCATGGATTTAAGAATGAGAGGATATCATGAGACAGCAATCTCCACCTACGGCCATACTACCTTGAAAGGCCGATCCCGTCAGATCTCGGAGCTAAGCAGGGTGATTGATTAGTACGGGTTGGAGACTGCCTGGGATAACCAGGTGCTTGTGTTTTTTATTTTCGCTTCCCTAATGAAAATATCATGGCATTCCTCCAGCAAAAGAAATGTTTTTATTTCTTGCTACTTTTTCCCGCAGTGGCAAAGAAATATATCGTTTTTTTCCTCAGAAAGTTAACACAATGCAACCTTCCAAAATAGAATTCTGACATCAAGAATTCCGTCTATAGTACTTTGAGTGCACTGTCATTTTCTCAGTCTCTTTGTATGCATGGAGCAAGATATAGGCTCATGAATTTAAGATAGAGGATATCATGAGACAGACATCTCCACCTACGGCCACTACCTTGAAAGCGCCCGATCCGTCAGATCTCGGAAGCTAAGCAGGGTGAGGTTGATTAGTACTGGTTGGAGACTGCCTGGGAATACCAGGTGCTGTAGGTGTTTTTTTATTTTCTCTTCCCTAATGAAAATATACATGGCATTCCTCGCAGCAAAAAAATGTTTCATTCTTGCTACTTTTTCCCGCAGTGGCAAGAAATTGTTTTTTCCTCAGAAAGTTAACACAATGCAACCTTCCAAAAAGAATTCTGACATCAAGAATTCCGTCTATAGTACATTTGAGTGCACCTGTCATTTTTCTCGTCTCTGTGTATGCATGGAGCAAATATAGGCTCATGAATTTAAGAATGAGAGGATATCATGAGACAGCAATCTCCACCTACGGCCATACTACCTTGAAAGTGCCCGATCCCGTCAGATCTCGGAAGCTAAGCAGGGTGAGGCTTGATTAGTACCGGGTTGGAGACTGCCTGGGAATACCAGGTGCTGTAGGTGTTTTTATTTTTTCGCTTCCCTAATGAAAATATACATGGCATTCCTCGCAGCAAATGAAAATGTTTCATTTCTTGCTACTTTTTCCCGCATGTGCAAAGAAATATATCGTTTTTTTCCTCAAAAGTTAACACAATGCAACCTTCCAAATAGAATTCTGACATCAAGAATTCCGTCTATATACATTTGAGTGCACCTGTCATTTTCTCAGTCTCTGTGTTGCATGGGCGCAAGATATAGGCTCATGATTAAGAATGAGAGGATATCATGAGACAGCAATCTCCACCTACGGCCATACTACCTTGAAAGGCCCGATCCCGTCAGATCTCGGAAGCTAAGCAGGGTGAGGCTTGATTATTACGGGTTGGGACTGCCTGGGAAACCAGGTGCTGTAGGTGTTTTTATTTTTTTCGCTTCCCTAATGAAAATATACATGGCATTCCTCGCAGCAAATAAAATGTTTCATTTCTTGCTACTTTTTTTCTCCGCAGTGGCAAAGAAATATATCGTTTTTTTCCTCAAAATTAACACAATGCACATTCCAAAATAGAATTCTGACATCAAGAATTCCGTCTATAGTACATTTGAGTGCACCTTCATTTTCTCAGTCTCTTATTTATTTCTCCATTTAAAGGTAATTCTTAAGAATGTATTTGTTTTAAACAGTCATAATAATACACTAGTCCTCCCATGCCATTTAGAATATATCATATAGGCCCAGAACACATCGCTGTAACATGGTGACTTGTGCTCACAGTGTTGGGTGTGCAGTGTTTAAGCTGCATATTGAAGAAATAGTGAGATCGAATCCAAACAGAGAGTTGAAAATAGGCACCTCTGAATTTTTTCTACTTTTCCCGCAGTGGCTAGAAATATATCATTTTTTTCGAATACAGGTGCTGTGTTGTTTTTATTTTTCGCTTCCCTAATGAAATATACATGCATTCCTCGCAGCAAAGAAAATGTTTCATTCTTGCTACTATTTTTCCCGCAGTGGCAAAGAAATAATCGTTTTTTCCTCAAAAGTTACACAATGCAACCTTCAAAATAGAATTCTGACATCAAGAATTCCGTCTATAGTACTTTGAGTGCACCTGTCATTTCTCAGTCTCTGTGTATGCATGGAGCAAGATATAGGCTCATGATTTAAGAATGAGAGGATATCATGAGACAGCAATCTCCACCTACGGCCATACTACCTTGAAAGGCCCGATCCGTCAGATCTCGGAAGCTAAGCAGGTGGGCTTGATTAGTACGGGTTGAGACTGCCTGGAATACCAGTGCTGTAGGTGTTTTTATTTTTCGCTTCCCTAATGAAATATACATGGCATTCCTCGCAGCAAAAGAAATGTTTCATTCTTGCTACTTTTTCCCGCAGTGGCAAAGAAATAATTCGTTTTTTCCTCAGAAAGTTAACACAATGCAACCTTCCAAAATAGAATTCTGACATCAAGAATTCCGTCTATAGTACATTTGAGTGCACCTGTCATTTTCTCAGTCTCTGTGTATGCATGGAGCAAATATAGGCTCATGATTTAAGAATGAGAGGATATCATGAGACAGCAATCTCCACCTACGGCCATCTACCTTGAAAGCCCGATCCCGTCAGATCTCGGAAGCTAAGCAGGGTGAGTTTGATTAGTACGGGTTGGGAGACTGCCTGGGAATACCAGGTCTTTGGTGTTTTTGATTTTTTTTTTTCGCTCCCTAATGAAAATATACATGGCATTCCTCGCAGCAAAGAAAATGTTTCATTTCTTGCTACTTTTTTCTCCCGCAGTGCAAAGAATATATCGTTTTTTTCCTCAGAAAGTTAACACAATGCAACCTTCCAAAATAGAATTCTGACATCAAGAATTCCGTCTATAGTACATTTGAGTGCACCTGTCATTTCTCAGTCTCTGTGTATGCATGGAGCAAGAATAGGCTCATGAATTTAGAATGAGAGATATCATGAGACAGCAATCTCCACCTACGGCCATACTACCTTGAAAGGCCGATCCCTCCCGTCAATCTCGGAAGCTAAGCAGGGAGGCTTGATTAGTACGGTTGGGAACTGCCTGGGAAACCAGGTGCTGTAGGTGTTTTTATTTTTTCGCTTCCCTATGAAAATATACATGGCATCCCTCGCAGCAAAATGAAAATGTTTCATTTCTTGCTACTTTTTTCCCGCAGGTGGCAAAGAATATATCGTTTTTTCCTCAGAAAGTTAAACACAATGCAACCTTCCAAAATAGATTCTGACACAAGAATTCCGTCTATAGTACATTTGAGTGCACCTGTCATTTTCTCAGTCTCTGTTATGCTGGAGCAAGATTAGGCTCATGATTTAAGAATGAGAGGATATCATGAGACGCATCTCCACCTACGCCATACTACCTTGAAAGGCCCGATCCCGTCAGATCTCGGAAGCTAAGCAGGTGAGGCTTGATTAGTACGGGTGGGAGACTGCCTGGGAATACCAGGTGCTGTAGGTTTTTTTATTTTCGCTTCCCTAATGAAAATACAGGCATTCCTCGCAGCAAAGAAAATGTTTCTTTTCTTGCTACTTTTCTCGGCAGTGGCAAGAAATATATGTTTCTTTTTTCCTCATAAAGTTTCAACACAATGCAACTTCCAAAATGAATTCTGACATCAAGAATTCCGTCTATAGTACATTTGAGTGCACCTTCTATTTTCTCAGTCTCTTTTAATTTCTCCATTTAAGGTCATGCTTTAAGAATGATTTGTTAACGTCAGAATAATCACATGCCTCCCATGTCATTTAGAATAATCATTAGGCCTCAGAACACTAGCATGTACATGTGACCTTGTGGCTCACTGGGTTGGGGTGTGCAGTGTTTAAGCTGTAATTGGAAGAAATAGTGAGATCGAATCCAACAGGAGGATTTGAAATAGGCACCTCTGAATTGTTTTACTACTTTTGCCCGCAGTGGCTGAGAATATACTTTTTCGAATACCAGGTGTCTGTAGGTGTTTTTTATTTTTCGCTTCCCTAATAAAATATACATGGCATTCCTCGCGCAAAGAAAATGTTTCATTTCTTGCTACTACTTTTTCCGCAGTGGCAAAGAAATATTCGTTTTTTTCCTCAGAAAGTTAACACAATGCAACCTTCCAAAATAAATTCTGACATCAAGAATTCCGTCTATAGTACATTTGAGTGCACCTGTCATTTTCTCAGTCTCTGTGTTATCATGGAGCAGATATAGGCTCATGATTTAAGAATGAGAGGATTCATGAGACAGCAATCTCCACCTACGGCCATACTACCTTGAAAGGCCCGATCCCGTCAGATCTCGGAAGCTAAGCAGGTGAGGCTTGATTAGTACGGGTTGGGGACTGCCTGGGAATACCAGGTGCTGTGGTGTTTTTTATTTTTCGCTTCCCTAATGAAAATTACATGGCATTCCTCGCAGCAAATAAAATGTTTCATTTCTTGCTACTTTTTTCCCCAGTGGCAAAGAAATATATCGTTTTTTCCTCAGAAAGTTAACACATGCAACCTTCCAAAATAGAATTCTGACATCAAGAATTCCGTCTATAGTACATTTGAGTGCACCTGTCATTTTCTCAGTCTCTGTGTATGCATGGAGCAAGATATACTCATGATTTAAGAATGAGAGGATATCATAGACACAATCTCCACCTACGGCCATACTACCTTGAAAGGCCCGATCCCGCAGATCCGGAAGCTAAGCAGGGTGAGGCTTGATTAGTATGGTGGGGGGAGACTGCTGGGAATACCGTGCTGTAGGTGTTTTTATTTTTCGCTTCCCTAATGAAAATATCATGGCATTCCTCCGCAGCAAAGAAAATGTTTAATTTTGCTACTTTTTTCCCGCAGTGGCAAAGAAATATATCGTTTTTTCCTCAGAAAGTTACACAAATGCAACCTTCCAAATGAATTCGACATCAAGAATTCCGTCTATAGTACATTTGAGTGCACCTGTCATTTTCTCAGTCTCTGTGTATGCATGGAGCAAGATATAGGCTCATGAATTTAAGAATGAGAGGATATCATGAGACAGCAATCTCCACCTACGGCTCTATACCTACCTTGAAAGCCGATCCCGTCAGATCTCGGAAGCTAACAGGGTGAGGCTTGATTAGTACGGGTTGGGAGACTGCCTGGGAATACCAGGTGCTGTAGGTGTTTATTTTTCTCTTCCCTAATGAAATATACATGGCATTCCTCGCAGCAAAGAAAATGTTTCATTTCTTGCTACTTTTTTTCCCCGCAGTGGCAAAGAAATATCGTTTTTTCCTCAGAATTTACACAATGCAACCTTCCAAAATAGAATTCTGACATCAAGAATTCCGTCTATAGTACATTTGAGTGCACCTGTCATTTTCTCAGTCTCTGTGTATGCATGGAGCAAGATATAGGCTCATGAATTTAAGAATGAGAGGATATCATGAGACAGCAATCCCCACCTACGGCCATACTACCTTGAAAGCGCCCGATCCGTCAGATCTCGGAAGCTAAGCAGTGAGGCTTGATAGTACTTTGGGAGACTGCCTGGAATACCAGGTCTGTAGGTGTTTTTTATTTTTCGCTTCCCTAATGAAAATATACATGGCATTCCTCGCAGCAAAGAAATGTTTCATTTTTGCTACTTTTTTCCCGCAGTGCAAAGAAATATATCGTTTTTTTCCTCAGAAGTTTAACACAATGCCCTTCCAAATAGAATTCTGACATCAAGAATTCCGTCTATAGTACATTGAGTGTGCACCTGTCATTTTCTCAGTCTCTGTGTATGCATGGAGCAAGATATAGGCTCATGAATTTAAGAATAGAGGATATCATGAGACAAATCTCCACCTACGGCCATACTACCTTGAAAGGCCCCGATCCCGTCAGATCTCGGAAGCTAAGCAGGGGTAAGGCTTGATTAGTACGGGTTGGAGACTGCCGGGGAATACCAGGTGCTGTAGGGGTTTTTTATTTTCTCTTCCCTAATGAAAATATACATGGCATTCCTCGCAGCAAAAGAAATGTTTCATTTTTGCTACTTTTTCCCGCATGTGGCAAAGAAATATATCGTTTTTTTCCTCAAAGTTAACCAATGCAACCTTCCAAAATAGAATTCTGACATCAGAATTCCGTCTATAGTACATTTGAGTGCACCTGTCATTTCTCAGTCTCTGTGTATGCATGGAGCAAGATATAGGCTCATGGATTTAAGAATGAGAGGATATCATGAGACAGCAATCTCCACCTACGGCCATCTACCTTGAAAGGCCCGATCCCGTCAATCTCGAAGCTAAGCAGGTGAGGTTTGATTAGTACGGTTGGGAGACTGCCTGGGAATACCAGTGCTTTGGTGGTTTTTATTTTTCGCTTCCCTAATGAAAATAACATGGCATTCCTCGCAGCAAAGAAAATGTTTCATTTCTGCTACTTTTTTCCCGCAGTGGCAAAGAAATATATCGTTTTTTCCTCAGAAAGTTTAACACAATGCAACCTTCCAAAATAGATTCTGACATCAAGAATTCCGTCTATAGTACATTTGAGTGCACCTGTCATTTTCTCAGTCTCTGTGTATGCATGGAGCAAGATATAGGCTCATGAATTTAAGAATGAGAGGATATCAGTGAACAGCAATCTCCACCTACGGCCATACTACCTTGAAAGGCCCGATCCCGTCGATCTCGGAAGCTAAGCAGGTGAGGCTTGATTAGTACGTTGGGAGACTGCCGGGGAATACCAGGTGCGTGGTGGGTTTTTATTTTTCGCTTCCCTAATGAAAATATACATGGCATTCCTCGCAGCAAATGAAAATGTTTCATTTGCTACTTTTCCCGCAGTGGCAAAGAAATATATCGTTTTTTCCTCAGAAAGTTAACACAATGCAACCTTCCAAAATAGAATTGACATCAAAATTCCGTCTATAGTACATTTGAGTGCCCCTGTCATTTTCTCAGTCTCTGTGTATGCATGGAGCAGATATAGGCTCATGATTTAAGAATGAGAGGATATCATGAGACAGCAATCTCCACCTACGGCCATACTACCTTGAAAGGCCCGATCCCGTCAGACTCGGAACTAAGCAGGTGAGGCTTGATTATTACGGTTGGGAGACTCCCGGGAATACCAGTGCTGTAGGTGTTTTTTTTATTTTTCGCTTCCCTAATGAAAATATACATGGCATTCCTCGCAGCAAAAGAATGTTTTCATTCTTGCTACTTTTTCTCGCAGTGGCAAAGAAATATATGTTTTTCCTCAGAAAGTTAACACATGCAACTCCAAAATAGAATCTGACATCAGAATTCCGTCTATAGTACATTTTGAGTGCACCTTCATTTTCTCAGTCTCTATTATTTTATTTCTCGAATTTCTCCATTTAAGGTAATTCTTAAGAATGTATTTGTTTTACGGTCATAAACTAATCCTATGCCTCCCATGTCATTAGAAATATATCATATAGGCCTCAGAACACATAGCATGTAACATGGTGAGACTTGTGGCTCACAAGTGTTGGGTGTGCATGTTTAAGCTGATACTTGAAGAAATAGTGAGATCGAATCCAAAACGGAGAGGTTGAAATAGGCACCTCTGAAATTTTTTATTCTACTTTTTCCCGCTATGGCTGAGAAATATATCGATTTTTTCGAATACCATGTTGCTGTAGGTTGTTTATTTTTCGCTTCCCTAATGAAAATATACATGGCATCCTCGCAGCAAAAGAAAATGTTTAATTTCTTGCTACTTTTTCCCGAAGTGGCAAAGAAATATATCGTTTTTTCCTCAGAACGTTCAACGCAATGCAACCTTCCAAAATAGAATTCTGACAACAAGAATTCCGTCTATAGTACATTTGAGTGCACCTGTCATTTTCTCAGTCTCTGTGTATGCATGGAGCAAGATATAGGCTCATGGATTTAAGAATGAGAGGATATCATTAGACAACAATCTCCACCTACGGCCATACTACCTTGAAAGTGCCTGATCCCGTCAGATCTCGGAAGCTAAGCAGGTTGAGGTTTGATTAATACCGGGTTGGGTGACTGCCTGGGAATACCAGGTGCTGTATGTGTTTTTATTTTTCGCTTCCCTAATGAAAATATACATGGCATTCCTCGCAGCAAAAGAAAATGTTTCATTTCTGCCTTGGAACCAGTGCTTTTGGTGTTTTTATTTTTCGCTTCCCTAATGAAAATATACATGGCATTCCTCGCAGCAAGAAAATGTTTCATTTCTTGCTACTTTTTTCCCGCATTGGCAAAGAATATATATCGTTTTTTTCCTCAGAAAGTTACACAATGCAACCTTCCAAAATAGAATTCTACACATCAAGAATTCCGTCTATAGTACATTGAGTGCACCTGTCATTTTCTCAGTCTCTGTGTATGCATGAGCAAGATATAGGCTCATGATTTAAGAATGGAGGATATCATGAGCAGCAATCTCCACCTACGGCCATCTACCTTGAAAGGCCCGATCCCGTCAGATCTCGGAAGCTAAGCAGGTGAGGCTTGATTAGTACGGTTGGGGAGACTGCCTGGGAATACCAGGTGCTGTAGGTGTTTTTTATTTTTCGCTTCCCTAATGAAAATTCATGGCATTCCTCGCAGCAAATGAAAATGTTTCATTTCTTGCTACTTTTTCCCGCAGTGGCAAAGAAATATATCGTTTTTTTTCCTCAGAAAGTTAACACAATGCAACCTTCCAAAATAATTCTGACATCAAGAATTCCGTCTATAGTACATTTGAGTGCACCTGTCATTTTCTCATGTCTCTGTGTATGCATGGAGCAAGATATAGGCTCATGAATTTAAGAATAGAGGATATCATGAGACAGCAATCTCCCCTACGGCCATCCTACCTTGAGCCCGATCCCGTCAGATCTCGGAGCTAAGCAGGGTGAGGCTTGATTAGTACGGGTTGGAAGACTGCCTGGGAATACCAGGTGCTAGGTTTTTTTATTTTTCGCTTCCCTAATGAAAATATACATGGCATTCCTCGCAGCAAAGAAAATGTTTCATTTCTTGCTACTTTTCTCGCAGTGGCAAAAATATATCGTTTTTTCCTCGAAAGTCAACACAATGCAACCTTCCAAAATAGAATTCTGACATCAAGAATTCCGTCTATAGTACATTTGAGTGCACCTTCATTTTCTCAGTCTCTGATTTATTTTCTCCATTAAGGTAATGCTTTAAGAATGTATTTGTTTTAACGTCAAATAATACCCTATGCCTCCCAGGTCATTTAGAATATATCATATAGGCCCAGAACTCATAGCATGTAACTGGTGAACTTGTGGCTCACAGTGTTGGGTGTGCATGTTTAGCTGATATTGGAAGATGTGAGTCGAAATCCAACAGGAGTTAAATAGGCACCTCTGAATTTTTTACTACTTTTTCCCGCAGTGTCTGAGAATATAATCTTTTTCGAATACCAGGTGCTGTAGGTGTTTATTTTTTCGCTTCCCTAATGAAAATATACATGGCATTCCTGCAGCAAAGAAAATGTTTCATTTCTTGCTACTTTTTTCCCCGGTGGCAAAGAAATATATCGTTTTTTCTCTCAAAGTTAACACAATGCAACCTTCCAAATAGAATTCTGACATCAAGAATTCCGTCTATAGTACATTTGAGTGCACCTGTCATTTTCTCAGTCTCTGTGTATGCATGGAGCAAGATATAGGCTCATAATTTAAGAATGAGGGATATCATGAGACAGCAATCTCCACCTACGGCATACTACCTTGAAAGGCCCCGATCCCGTCAATCTCGGAAGCTAAGCAGGTTGAGGCTTGATTAGTACTGGTTGGGAGACTGCCTGGGATACCAGGTGCTGTAGGTGTTTTTATTTTTTCGCTTCCCTAATGAAAATATACATGGCATTCCTCGCAGCAAATGAAAATGTTTCATTTCTTGCTACTTTTTTCCCGCAGTGGCAAAGAAATATATCGTTTTTTTCCTCAGAAAGCTCAACACATGCAACCTTCCAATAGAATTCTGACATCAAGAATTCCGTCTATAGTACATTTGAGCCACCTGTCATTTTCTCAGTCTCTGTGTATGCATGGAGCAAGATATAGGCTCATGGATTTAAGAATGAGAGGATATCATGAGACACAATCTCCACCTACCATACTACCTTGAAAGGCCCGATCCCGTCAGATCTCGGAAGCTAAGCAGGGTAGGTCTGATTAGTACGGGTTGGGAGACTGCCTGGGAATACCAGGTGCTGTAGGGTTTTTATTTTTTTTCGCTTCCCTAATGAAATATACATGGCATTCCTCGCAGCAAATGAAAATGTTTCATTTCTTGCTACTTTTTCCCCAGTGGCAAAGAAATATATCTTTTTTCCTCAGAAAGTTAACACAACAATGCAACCTTCCAAATAGAATTCTGACATCAAAATTCCGTCTATAGTACATTTGAGTGCACCTGTCATTTTCTCAGTCTCTGTGTATGCATGGAGCAAGATATAGGCTCATGGATTTAAGAATGAGAGGAATCATGAGACAGCAATCTCCACCTACGGCCATCTACCTTGAAAGGCCCGATCCCGTCAGATCTCGGAAGCTAAGCAGGGTGATTTGATTAGTACGGGTTGGAGACTGCCTGGGATAACCAGGTGCTTGTGTTTTTTATTTTCGCTTCCCTAATGAAAATATCATGGCATTCCTCAGCAAAAGAAATGTTTTATTTCTTGCTACTTTTTCCCGCAGTGGCAAAGAAATATTCGTTTTTTTCCTCAGAAAGTTAACACAATGCAACCTTCCAAAATAGAATTCTGACATCAAGAATTCCGTCTATAGTACTTTGAGTGCACTGTCATTTTCTCAGTCTCTTTGTATGCATGGAGCAAGATATAGGCTCATGATTTAAGAATGAGAGGATATCATGAGACAGACATCTCCACCTACGGCCACTACCTTGAAAGCGCCCGATCCCGTCAGATCTCGGAAGCTAAGCAGGGTGAGGCTTGATTAGTACTGGGTTGGAGACTGCCTGGGAATACCAGGTGCTGTAGGTGTTTTTTTATTTTCTCTTCCCTAATGAAAATATACATGGCATTCCTCGCAGCAAATAAAATGTTTCATTTCTTGCTACTTTTTTCCCGCAGTGGCAAAGAAATTGTTTTTTCCTCGAAAGTTAACACAATGCAACCTTCCAAAAAGAATTCTGACATCAA
>WSYH01010467.1:0-23138 GCA_036426205.1 Ascaphus truei | reverse complement strand
AGCCAAAGATCTAAACCCCACATATACAATAAAGATCTAGATCCCATGTCCTTGTATAGATGGCTACTATACCCCGGTCCTTCCATGAGGTTACTAGAATGGGAATCAAGAGGAATCCTACCGCAATACTTAAATGTTTTATTACCAACCGATCTGTTGTGTCATGAACACGAAAAATCGCCTCAACGCCAGATTAAGGCGCCAAACTGCCATTTATTATTCTGTGTAAAAGTGTGAAGAGCTATAAGGCCGGGGAAAAGTACAATCGCACCATAGGCTGATGACCCATTAGAATGGTTAATGGTAACCAGAGAAAACATACATAAAGATGGAGATAATGTATTGTCCTAACTAGCCACTCTACCCCACCTTCCCCCCCCCCTTTTTTTTTTTTTTTGGTTCTCCCCCTCTCCCTTTTCTCTCCCTCCCCCCTCCCCTCCACCCCCTGCCCAAAGCCCCTAGTTCACATAGCCAACCTACCGACAAGGGACACACCCTCTATCGGGTAGAAGGCGGGTGCATCCAAGACTGCCGAACCTAGAATGTATATGTGCACTATTCAGGAGCATGTTTGCTAACCGAAGGACAAGATACACACCCTGGAACATACTCCACCCCCTTCCTCCCCCCCTATATATGAGAGATGTACGACGCAAACATAAAGGAAAGCTCCCTACACCCCCCTTCTGCTTCACTCCCTACCCCTCCCAATACCTAACCGTCCCCTCCCCACATCTACCCTCCCTCCCCCTCCATGCTTACCCTTCTCACCCAATTAGTCTCTTCCCCTCTTATACTCCTCCTCCATCCCACACCCTTCTACAAACCCTACCTAACCACCCACGACAAAAGCGACCACGCCTCCCCTCCTAGGGTACCTCTGGAAGGGTACAAACCATAAAATCTTCTAGAGTCTGCGCCCCCCCCTCTTGCATCCCAGTTCGGGAGTCAACGGACCCCTCCCATTGGGCCCTAAGCCCAAACGCCGGTTATACCACCGGTATTACTGCTAGAGGGCTACTACTGGCCCTCTTTTCACACTATCTCCTCCTGCCGACCCTGTCCCGGCAGACTTCTACCCTATTCTCCCCTCCCCCCCCCCCCCCCAGCCCCCTGGAGCGCCACTCAGGTCCCCCCAAATATAAACCCCTCATTACGCGAAGGGAATATGGTCCGACAAAGGATCCGAAAAATTCTCCCTAGTGGGAAGGGAGTTGCTCTAGAAGGAACCAAACCTCAAACCAATGGCTAGCCAAATTCCAATAAATTTAATCTCACTAAACGTAAAAGGCCTAAACAACAATAAAAAAAGGAGGCTAGCTCTACAAGAGATGAATAGATTAAAAGGCGACATTGTATTTCTACAGGAGACCCACTTCTCATCGCACGAGCTGCCTAAACTGTTCAGCAAGGCTTTCCCCACGGGCTACTTCTCATCGTTTGGTAGCAAAAAGAGAGGAGTGGCAATTCTATTCCGTCAGGGAACGCCATTCAATCACACTAAAACAATCACAGATCCAGAGGGTAGATTTCTTATAGTTTATGGGTCACTGGCAGGTTCACCTATCGTGCTGGTCAATGTATACACACCCAATGAGAACCAGATAGAATTTCTGAGGGCTCTTCTGGACAAGATTGACCCGACCTACCTGTCCTCAATGGTAGTAGGAGGGGACTTTAACATGGCCCTGAATCCACTAGAGGACAAGTCAAGCCTATTAAATAGATCGCATGCAAAGGCCTCCCAAAGAATAGGGAAAAAATTCAAAGAAATCATGGGAGAGTACTCTTTGTTGGATATTTGGAGAACACAACATCGGGGCCAGAGAGATTACACTTTTTTCTCTCCTCCACACCAGACCTACTCTCGAATAGACTATCTCTTCGCCACTAAAACCATTTTTGAAGCGTCAACAAGCTCAGATATAGGCCCCATCACATGGTCAGACCATGCCCCAATCATAGTTACCCTTGACACCCCATTCATAAAGACAAATTCGTTCAATTGGAAACTTAACGACTCACTATTAAACTACCCTGAAATTGAGAGAGAAATAAAAACAGCACTCAAAGAATACTTTGCCCATAATACAGAGTCGGTCTCATCACCAGCAATCCTGTGGGAAGCCCATAAGGCAACGATTAGAGGAGCCATTATCTCCATCGCGTCCCACAGGAAAAAAAACAAAACAAAGGCTATTAGAGACCTGACGGATAAAATCCTAGAACTAGAGCGCCAACATAAAATTAACCCCTCCAGAAAAATATATAAAACACTAACATCCGTCAGAGAGGAGCTCAACCAATTACAGATAGAAGACGTAGAAAAGTCACTGCGATGGACCAGTCAAAAATATTATGATAAGGGGAACAAAGCAGATAGACTATTGGCTAACAAATTAAGAGGTGTACAAAAGAGATCTCAAATTACAGCTATCAAGAGTAGGTCTGGGGAAATTTTATATAGCGATAAGAAAATCGCAGAGGAGTTTACAGCATTTTACACAGAGCTCTATAACCTAAAAACCCAGGGCAACAAAGCTCCGGAAACAAACTCCAGAATTATCAATGACTACCTTTCTAAGTGTCACCTCCCCAGTCTCACGGATGAAGAACAACAAAAACTGAACGCAAGAATAACGAAAATAGAGCTCACGGAAGCGGTAAAAGCGTCCCCCCCCCCATCTCTCGTCTTTCTACCCCCACTCTTATAAGGAAAAAAGGGAAAAACAACTGTTATGGTATTATGCTATGCACATATGACAATGCGTGTAAAGTGATGTTTCAATACCTAATAAAAATGTTTGGAAAAAAAAAAAAGTCAGTTCTGTACTATGTGCAAATACTTGTAGCATTTTTTTTTAAAACAACTCTGAAACACATTTTTTATGTATTATAATGTAACAAGCATTTTTTGTTCCTATAGCATCCACTTACAAAATCACATCCCCTTCCTTTTCTGAAACAGGCACTGAAACACCCCTTTTTGAGCCGTGCCCTCTCTCTAGCAGTGTACCAATTGAATCTAGTGACTGCCTGGTCACATGATCTTCCCCACAGAACTTTGCATCTTTGGTCCTCTTCTGCTGCACCGACACCCATTTAGTGAACCCTCTAGTAGAATCTCCTCCGATCAATCACAGTACAGATCGATCGGCAATTTAGCTAATTACTTATCTTTGTGCGGATTGTATTGATACACATTGTCACGTATGCCCCACCTGTGAGCATGTGACCTGCATACGGACAAGGGTTAATACTCCGCTCGCAAGCGGTCCCACTTTTCACCTCAGCAAAAGGTCCCTCAAATGGACAATATCTCCCCTAATGGACAAGGATTAATACACAGCTCACAAGCTGCCGCACCCTTCTCCGTGTGGCACAGGTCCCTCAAATGGACAATATCTCCCCTAAATCCGTCCCCATATACCATCTGTCACGAACAGCCCACAAGTGAGCACGTGACTTAGATATGCAATCAGGGTTAATACACATGGCTACTCTAGCCAACTCCCCTTTACCTGCGCAAGGTACCTCTAATGAGACAATATGAACCCCTTACTAAATTGCAATCATATCTATACGTTTCCATCACCGGAAATGCAAATAAAGGATGTCAAATTAATATTTGCGAGTGTCCTAGGTCCCTGATTATTATAGAAAAAACTATTCACTTAACGAACGGAAAATACGAAAACCAAAATCATTTTAGCAAATATATTCCGGGAAATGTAAATACTCATCCAGAGCGTGCAACATTTCATTCAGGAACACCACAAAGCATCACTATTAAATGTTTTTTATATACTATATATATATATCATATATAATATATATAAATATAATAAATGTGAATTTGTGAGATTGTTGCTAATGTGGTGAATCTGATTGGTCCGGGGGTCTGTCACTCAGCCCTCTGTCCAATCAGATTGGTCCGTATAATTCAACTGCCCACGGCCGTGCGGACAGCTCTCCATGTGCCTCGTGGCTCTATGACTTCACCCAACTGCCACTCTCTTTCTCCCCCCGCAGCTCACCTTCCCCCCTCGCCTCACCAACTGCCCACCACACAACGCACGCAACCACCCGGGACTGTACTCGTCACCTTCACCAGCGCCCGAACCTCGCGTATTACCGCCCCCCCCCCTCCAATCACCCCACCCGCTCCACCACCCTCCCCCCATCAACCGCGGCTACATCTCACCCTCGCCCACACGGCTCCCCCCACCTCGAGCTCACCTCCCCCGGCTCCCCCCCCCCCCCCCACACGCAGCCACCTCCCCTGAATTGTGTGTCCCTGGCTGCCTGGCCCCAATTGTCGTGTCGCTGATTGGCTGGCCTCTGATTGTGTCTGTTTACCTGCCCTCATGATTTGTGTCCTGTTACCTGCCTTATGATTACCTGAATCCTGTCATTGCTGCCTCCCCCCCTGGAACCGCACACGACGAGTGACAGTTGCCTTCGGACTAACATCCCAGC
The DNA here is from genome assembly GCA_036426205.1 of Ascaphus truei. Lineage (NCBI taxonomy): Eukaryota > Metazoa > Chordata > Amphibia > Anura > Ascaphidae > Ascaphus > Ascaphus truei. The sequence continues at coordinate 18,659 of WSYH01010467.1, read as the reverse complement.
TCCCTGCGACGGGTATCCGCGCCCGGTCCCGTACACGTCCACGCGGGCGTGCGTCTCCTTACCAGCCATGGCGGCTCAACTCTGGTAGACATGCTACAGGAGCGGGAGGGTGACTTCCACTCCATCAGCCGAGACGGGGGCGGGGGGGCAGGGGTTCGGACCCGCAGGCCCGGGGGCAGGGCCCTTGGGTAGTCTGCACATCATTAAGTCCGGTACGGTAGGTTTAAACGAGCGGAAAAGGCGCGGTGACGCAGTTTGGGCTGGTCCAGCCTGGAGGCATTAATGGGGAGCTGCCGAGTGCACGCAACCACCGCTGCACTGTGACCGCCATGCTGCCACGGTAGACTGCCGACCGGGGGGCGTTGGATGCCCGCATAGGGGACCCGGCATCCTTGAGATGTAACTACCACGTGTAGCCCTAATCCCCACGGCTATCTCCCAGCACACCCCAGCATCAGCACCAACAGCACCCCCCGTAGCCCAACATCCCTGGTATGCGTCGGGAAAGACACCCTGTTCCCCAATCAATCCCCACAACCCCGCACATCCATCACACGCCCTATCCCCCTCCCGACATGCCCCTACGGTATCCCCGTCCCCTGCCAGCACACCGGCAATCCCCAGCCCATCATGCATCATCAGCACCCCGACATCAGCACACTTCAGCGCCAACATCCACAGCACCATTCAGCCCCACCTATCAGCACTTCGCCACCCTGTCCCCCCCATTGGCACACCACATCAGCACCCCCACATCAGCACCAAACCCTCCCAAATCATCAGCACCCGTTACACTCACCATTAGCACCCCACATCAGCAGTACCCGCACACCGTCCGTGTACTCGGACCACTCCCCACCCAAATGCCACACCCCCCCCCAACAAACATCCCTGGGCCAACGCCGGTCTTCTCAGCTAGTGTGTAAATCATATATATATATAAGTATATATATTATTATATATATATTAATATATATAACACACATACACATACACATACACACACACAAACACAGCTTGATTACAGAAAAATAATTACAAGAACTACAATACAATAAATCAGAACATTTCTCAAATAAAAGGATAAATGGCCAGAACCCCCTATAACATTTCAATTCCATAGATTTTCCCCAAGCGAAATCACCTGGTTCAGGAGAGCAATGAGATATCGCATGTTTGGTCCAAACACACCTCTGTTTGAAATCTGATTTTCATAATCTTTTGCTGCTCTTGAAATACAATTTTAAACCCAACTTCATACATGTGATTTTTAAACCCAAATGGTAGCCCCTTAACCCCCTAAACACCAGATGTATTATATACTCCGATGTAGCCAGGTCCCCCCTGCCTGTCACACCCCTCATCTATGCTGCGGATCGCGGGTGCCCGCCATCCGCAAGGGCAATCCCGCCACAGTCGATCGCAAGGTGAGAGCGGTCAGGATCCTGACGGGGGTTGCCGTGACGCGGCGGCCCGGTTGCCCAATGCCGCGATCGCGTTGCAAGGGCTCCCGGCGCTCCCTGAAGCAGGTCGTCGTGAGGGCACACGCCCATTGCGCCTGTGTCTCCGCATAGGCTGCATGTGAGACCAGGCGCCGGGAGGACTCCCAATAGCACTCGCCATGCTGCGAGGAAGGCCCCGCGTAAACCCTAGCCTACCTGGGACAGAGTCTCCTGAGGAGGACTATGAGCCCCAGACGCCTCTGCACACCCCACGTGAGACCCATGGAGTACCAATAGGGCTAGGATCTCCCTAAGGGAGAGAGATAGATACATTTCCGCGCTCAGCCCACGCTAGTTAGTCAGCCAGAGCAGCCAGGGATAGGAGGTGGGTTTCAGAGTCAGTGTACTCCCTCACTAGGCCCACGCCCCCCGGCCCGAGACTGCCTCGAGCCACCCAGTAGTATTGAGTGTTGTGTCAGGGACAGCCCTCAGGTTAGGGACCCTGCCACTTACGTTCTAGAGCCAGTTAGGGACACAGCAGAAGCTGCGCGTCCGCCCAGAGGTTTGGGCTCAGACCTTCGCTGTCGTTGCAGTAGCCATCCGGGTGGGATCGCCCCGGACGGTAGCTCCTGCATTCAGCCGACATCAGCCTTCGGATCCTTTGTGAAGTTCCTTGGCAGGTCCGGGCACCGAGTGTCCGGCAGGTAATCCACAAGTGCACCAACGAGTCCTCTCATATTCACACGGGACCTAGTGGCTGCGCAGACACACATACACATCTCACTTGAAGGGTGGGGTAATACTGTGTGGGGCTACTGGACACTGGGTGGGATCATCCGGTGGGGTTTGTGAGGGAAGGTAGTGTCCTGCGCGACGCAACAGTCAGTGTCTCCTCTCGAGAGGGACACCCGTTATTATGTTATATGATTCATATGTTCACCAGTAAAGGTGTTGGTTATTATATGCAAGTACGTTCTATGTGCACAAGTAAAGTCATTGATTGTTTAAACACGGTGTGCTGGTTATTTGTATGTGTCCTGCGAGGAACAATTCCCGCTTTGCCGGGAACCATCGCAGGTGGAGGCGCTGCAACGAGTACAGGGTTACTCCTAATATAATTGCCCCAGGTTCCCCGTGGCGGAAGCTCAGCCCTCCTGTGAGCCTAACAGGTAAAGCACCACACCTGGTAACACTAAGTTCCCGCACCCACACTATATCTGCGATAGGGTGGGGTGGAATACCCGTTACACATATTAAAAGGAAACTAAAAAAAAATCGATTGGCCTAGATAACGTCATTAAATGCAGCAAGCTTATTAAGTCTCATTAGCTGTAGGTTGAGTTTAAACCACCATAGATAATTAGACACCCCCTCCTCCCTCCCACCCTTTGATGACACGTGACTGCTACCCCATGAAGCAACAAAGCGTTCAGTCACCACGGCAACAAGTCAACACAAGACACTACTACAAAGCAGCCTCCCTCCCCAGACTCTGATTGGTCACCCCAAAGCTGGCAGGTGGGCGTGCCCCCCAAACTTTCAACCAATAGGCACCTCTCCCTTTCCCTCGCGCAGAGGGAAAGGGGGCGCGTGGGCGCACCTCACGCCCGAGCCCCTCAACCCCATTGGCCAAGGGGAGGAGCTGACGGTCCTATAGAAAGGCCGGCAGGTGAGGTAGGCGGGATAGTCACACCCCCCCATATAGTTGGCCCGAGCCTAGAAGATCACGTGATCGCCTCCCCCTTCTACCTGGCTGCTCCCTCTGCTCAGGTGGGTTCATGGAGAGGACGGTCTCAGTCACAGCAGAGGCGGGAGGGGTGTTGTCTGCTCCCCTGACCAGAGGTTGGGTACTCGTAACTCCATGAAATACGCATGAACCCTCACACACCATTATGCCTAGTAACGTTAGAGAGGACTTTTACTCTTTGCTCTCACATTAGGCGAGTCCGGCATGCTGCTTGCCGCGAGCCTTCCCTTCCCTGCGCGGTTCGTTTGGCGGGAACCCAGAGCTAGCCGGCGTCCCCCGCCGGCCCATGCGCGAGCCGTGTCCTCGAGCCCGCAGGTGGTGTGGGCGGGAATGTGCCGAGGCTGGTAAGGTGGGGCGCCGCACGTGACCATGCCACACGTGACTGCTCGCGCGCGATTCAGACCACTGTCTTCCCAGATCCGGAGGTGTAAAGCCCCCCCCCCCACCTGTATCCCAATGCTGAGTCCTCCATCCGCCCCCTGTATCCCAATGCTTAGTCCTGCACCCCCCGTATCCCAATGCTTATGTCCTGCACCCCCCCCGTAGTCCCAATGCTTAGTCCTCCACCCCCCTGTATCCATGCTGAGTCGTTCCCCATCCCCCCCCGTATCCCCATGCTGAGCGACCGCCCCCCTGTATCCCAATGCTAGTTAGTCCTCCATCCCCCCCCCGTATCCCAATGCTGAGCGACCCCCCCCCCCTGTTCCCCAATGCTGATTGTCCTCCAGCCCCCCGTATCCCAATGCTGAGTCGGCCTCCAGCCCCCGTTCCAATGCTGAGTCTTCCTCCACCCCCCCCCCCCCGTATCCAATGCTGAGTCGTCCTCCAGCCCCCCGGATCCAATGCTGATTCGCTCCACCCGCCCCCGTATCCCAATGCGAGTCGCCTCCACCCCCCCGTATCCCAATGCTGAGTCCTCCTACACGCCCCGTATCCCAATGCTGAGTCGTCCTCCACCCCCCCCGTATCCCAACTGAGTCGTCCTCCACCCCCCGATCCCCCAATCTGAGTCGTCCTCCCACCCCCCGTATCCCAATGCATGAGTCGTCCCACCCCCCCGTATCCCAATGCTGAGATCGTCGTCCACCGCCCCCCCCGTATCCCAATGCTGAGTCGTCGTCCACCCCCCCCGTATCCCAATGCTGAGTCCGTCCCTCCCTACCACCCCACCCCCCCCCGTATCCCAATGCTGAGTTGTCCTCTACCCCCCCCGTATCCCAATGCTGAGTCGTCCTCCACCCCCCCCATATCCCAATGCTGAGATCGTCCCCTCCACACCCCCCCCCCCATATACCCATGCTGTCTCTCCCCCAATCCACCGTTTCTTCCGCTCTCGCCCTTTCACGGATCCTCCTCAGTCCCTTCCCCTATAGGAAGCATGTCCACCCCCCCCCCCCCCCGTACCCAATGCTAGTTGTCTCTACCCCCCCCCGTATCCAATGATGAGCGACCCCCCCCCCGTATCCCAATGCTGGTTTGCCCTCCAGCCCCCCGTATCCCAATGCTGAGAATCGGCCTCCAGACCCCCGCTATCCCAATGCTAGTCGCCTCCACCCCCCCCCCCCCCGTATCCCAATGCTGAGTCGTCCTCCAGCCCCCCGTATCCCAATGCTGAGTCGTCCTCCACCCCCCCCGTATCCCAATGCTTAGATCCCCCTCCACCCCCCCCTTCCCAATGCTGAGTCGTCCTCCAGCCCCCAGTATCCCAACTGAGTCGTCCTCCACCCCCCCCCGTTCCCAATGCGATATCGTCCTCCACCCCCCGTATCCCAATGCTGAGCGTCCTCCACCATCTGACCCCCCCGTATCCCAATGGCTGAGTCGTCCCCACCCCCCCCGTATCCCAATGCTGAGTCGTCTCCACCCCCGTTCAATCCGTCGCCACCCCCCCGTACCCAATAGCTGAGTCGTCCTCCACCCCCCACAACAACAACAACAAGCGACCCCTATCCCCCATACTCAATGAGTTGTCCTCTACCCCCCCGTATCCCATGCTGAGTCGTCCTCCACCCCCCCCATATCCCAATGCTGAGTCGTCCTCCACACACCCCCCCCCCCCCCATATCCCAATGCTGTCTCTCCACCACAATGTTTCTCATCTCTTCCGCTCTCGCCCTTATCAACGATCCTCCTCAGTCCCTTCCCCTATAGGAAGCATGTCCTTAAAGGCTCTGTCCCTTCCCCTATAGGAAGCATGTCCTTAAAGGCTCAGTCCCTTCCCCTATAGGAAGCATGTCCTACAGGTCAGTCCCTTCCCCGATAGGAGCATGTCCTTAAATGCTCAGTCCCTTCCCTATAGGAAGCATGTCCTTAAAGGCTCAGTCCCCTTAAAGTGAACAGGTTACACTTTTTTTTATTTTATTTTAAGTAAATTGGACAGTAATTCACATTAAATGTAAATTTCACGTAACCAAAGCTTTGCAAGGGTTTTTCAACTTTATCTGTCTCTGTCAGCTGTCGGTTTCCAGCTCCTTTTTTTTTTTTTTTTTTTTTTAAATTGCAAAGAGATTATAAGTAGTCAAATCAGTGGTTGCATAGTATTTTTTTAAGTACCCTATAATTGTGGCACTGTAAGGAACCCCAACCCTCTCTAATAGTGTTTGAGATCAGATGCATTGTAAAAAAAAAATGGTATTTTCTATGATTTTCAAATGACCTGAAAACTGCATAGAGCCCTTGAGGGGGATGCCTGGGGGGACCCGAGGGCTCATAGGAAACACTGCATTAGACAAACACAAGTAGCTGTGATTTACTTCAGTCTTCCTGACAAGAAGTGATAAGTATTTTTCGTGTACAAATCCCTTCCTTAGGCTAAGGCCGGGGCCATAGAAGGGGAAGCAGGGCTGGACCGCGCTGACGCTGAGGCTCGCCTGCTGAAATCTGCGCGATTTCATGCCCATGCAGGCGAGCCAGCGGGCGCGATCGGAGGCCGGGGGAGACTGAGGGAGGCGGGTCAGTGACGTCGCTGGGCCAATCGCCTGCGACGCACCAACGTCACGGCGCCGTGACGTTGTCGCTGCTCCGCGCTGATTGGATGTTTTCAGCCGACAGCGCGCTGAAAAACAGCTTGGCTGTCGGCTGAAAAATCCAGCGCCTCCGCACGCCTGCGGACGCTCGCGTGAGCCCCCTCTCAAGGCATCCTCATTGAGGATGCAGGTGCTCAGCGCGGAGCGTCCGCACAGCTCAGCGCGGCCTGTCCTTCTATGGACTCGTCCTAAGTCCCCGCTGGCGCTGAACGCGCTCATGCTTGGAGAGCGCTCCAAGCATGAGTGCCGGGTCTCCGGCTTATACATGCGGGGGAGGGGGGGCATTGCTGGTAGTTCAGTGCGCGGGTAAGTATAGATTTTTTGTTTACTTGCGCACCGATCGCGGCTGAACGTGTGCACGCGCGCACCGCGTGAGCGGGGACTTCCAGATATCTATATATGTAAGCCTCCTTCGCAAGCGCAGCCTGATCAGCGCTAGAAGGGACTTAGCCTTAAAGGGAGATTTGTTTCTGATTATAGTAATATAAGAAATATAGATTTTTGATTTATTACATTGAATTGACAATTTAAAAGGAAACTAATCTGTTGAATTCCTGGTCACTTATTGAAACGGAGAAGATTTGACGTGCACTGTAATTTGGGGTCTTAACCACAGGGCTAGAATACTTGCCTTGTGTAGAGAAAATGGCTGCTGAACTCTGCCTTGGTGCCACAAAAAACCTATAAATATTGCTGCTGTTTCAAGCCAAACAAAAAAAAAATGTCAAGAGCCTGAGGTCTCCACAGAGGTCAGCCCAGCACAGATAGGGGCCAAGACTGCACAGCCAGCAATAGGGGTTGCTGCCGATCACTCCCCAAGGAAGAAAGTTGCTGGGTCTTTTTGTGAGCAAGAGGGATTTCTCTCCTAATCTCCCCCCTCTCTTTCAGATCAGCCCTTGAGCCTGTGTCCCCCTTATTCTCCCGGTGTCATGAGACATGTGCAGAGTGCAACTCGGGACATGCCGGCTGCAAACAGCGGGGTGAAACCGGGCATCGCCAGGGGGCACCTGCACACCCGGGCTGTTGGAGCGCGCAAACCGCGAATCCCTGAGAGAGAGGTCCCCGCAGCCAGGCCCAAGGGGGCGCGCATCCCCCACCTCAACCTGCAGCCCCAGGAGCGTCAGGCTTTCTTCAGGCTCGTGGGTGAGGGTGGGGTGTATGTTGCAATGCTGAGTATCTGTAAACTGGTAACACCGTGCTGTATGAGGTGTATCTATATACTAATAATGAAGGTGCTGCTTTGTATAAAGATGTGGAGGATCTATGATGCACACGCAGCAATGTATAATGGTGGGAGAGTATCAGTTTATCACCCAGTCTGCTACTCTGAATAAATGTTAATGTGATGTTTCTCTTTGCAGAAAATGACTTCATTCAGGAGTTTCTTTCCATGGACGCCTGTCTGAAGATTTCGGACAAGGTTGGAGTCACTGTTATCTTGTTGGTTGTGATGTCGCTTGTATGTACAGTAGATATTTATATAGTACCCACAGTGTATTCAGCGCTTTACAAAAGCGACAATACAGTACATGGAATTATAATGCAGTAAGTGCAACAAACAAAATCAGACAATAGGAAAGAATCCCTGCCCCGGAGAGCTTACACTCTTGTCACAGTGTTTTTCTGCAGTGGGAGAGTAAGACTATGGGTCATACCTCCTGCCTGTCACCCTGAGGGTGAGGGACACTCATACTTTCTGTATTGTGTCCAATGCCTGCTTAGTGGCCTCTGCTGAGCGCTTTTCCATGCAGATTTAAAACGGCTTTATCATTGAAGCCCTTATTCTGAGCTCCTGAGGAGTGTCCAAAGGCCTTGTGATGTCCGTGTGGGAGGATGTAACCCTGCGGTGCCTCTTGCAGCGAGCAGGAAAACGAGGGGAAATGAAGCTGTACACTGGTTAAGAAATGTTTACTATATAATTCTTATATAATACTTTTTATTTTTTTCTTTGCAGTACCTTTTAGCAATGGTATTAGCCTATTTCAAGCGCGCCGGCCTGTACACCAATGAATACACCGCTATGAACTTCTTTGTGGCCCTGTAAGTATTCTGTTCTTGTAGAAGATATGATGTTCAAAATCCAGAGATCAGAGCTATGGGAAATATATAATTAGTCTGGGTCACAGCAATGTGGCCTGTACAGGGTGACAGACATAAGGTAGCTGTGGGACAGTCTGCATTTCCCATAACAGGACCGTTTATATTCTAGCTTTAGAGGGTGTGATAACATAATTTGCCTTCACTGTCTGCAAGAATATGGCTTGATATACCTTTCCTTCCAGGGGGAGAGCATATTCTTGCAGACAGTGAAGGCAAATTATGTTATCACACTCTTTCAAACTAGAATATAAACGGTCCTGTTATGGGACATGCAGACTCCCACAACTCCCTTATATCTTTAACTGCACACGTCCCTGGCTTGTGCTTGTTTGGGGTCTTGTATTGCACATTGATTGCCCTGCAGACTACTTTAAATCCAGAATAATGTGTAACTAAAGACATAAAGGTGGATAACTAACATAAGAACAGGCTATCTTAGCACATATTGGCCTATTTCTTTCCTGAAAGGTTGGCAGATTTTTGGTGCAATCTTGTCGTTTTTTTTGTTTGTTTTTTATGCCTTCCCAATTCTTGTTCTGTGAGTATTTGGCACGGGGATAATTTTGAGATCTTTATTTGGTTGTAGAAGTTATTTTTGCACGGGGAGGAGCAGAGCTGAAGTTTCTGTGGGTTTTATGTCTTGTAAGTGCGAATACAAACTGCTGGCCGGGTGTGACATTCCTGAGTAGTTCACTTCCCAAAGCGGGCTAAAGAATGAGGGGATCTAAAAATGGAGTCGCATGAGCACCTAGGTGTTTAGATACGCGACAGCAGCTGGGCGCACAAGGGATAAAATGTGACTTTCATACCCTGATATCGCTGCTTCTGTTGCATATTAAAATGTCTTGCAGTATTTATTACAAGATGTATTGTATCACCTTGCCATGGGGTGGTGCAATATATTTTGTGCACATACACAGATCCAGTATTCAGTGATCAAAGGGAAATCAACTTAGTGGTAGTCTTATTTAAAGGGTCAGTCCCTCCTAGAAAGAAAGTGTATAGTCATTTGTGGTTACATTTTTGGTAGCAGATGCTTTGCTAGCCCAAGCTAACACACAGAAGTACTTGAATTCATTATTTGATTACATGGAGACTTAGAAGGGGTTTGATTTTTAGTCTGACCCTTTTTATGCAATATCACGGTGTACTCAACAGTGTTCACAGGAAAATTTCCCCTCTTCACCTTTATCGTATGAGGACTGGGGGAATAAAGGACCAACGCTCCACCCATTCAGAGGCCTGGGATAAACGGCATTTGTACATTGCCACAGTAACAAGCAGCCGGGGCTCACTGTACGTTAAAGAATCTACTTCAGGTTTATTGCAAAAAGTACCTTGCAAATAAACATTACACAATTAGGGGCACTCCTTGCCCTCTAGTACGGAAGTGGCCAACTCCAGTCCTCGGGCCACCAACAGGATATGTTTTAAAGCTGGGATATCCTTAAAACCTGACCTGTTGGTGGCCTGTGAGGATGGGAGTTGGCCACCCCTGCACCCTAGTAGGTAACGTTGGGTTTATAAACGAGGTGTACCTCAGAATTGTAAATAAACTGGGTGGTGTACATGGTAAGATTACTAATGATACATTTCATGCATTTTTTATATTTCTGACTTCGGTTTCTGTTTTGCCGGCTTATGTATATTCTCCAGGTTTGCTATAAGAAAATTAATTCATGGTACAGGACATTAGTCTGGAGGAGTTGAAGGCCTGATGCTAAGCAGTGTCTTTAACACAGCCAGGGCATTATTGGCCTGTTGATGGTATTAATATTTAGCATTATTATTGTCTAAATGTATGGGGGGGGGAGGTGTGGAGGTTTTGTATCTCCCCTCCCCCCCTCTCCCATAAATTCAACAGCTGTCAAGTCGGTGCTTTTTATGAACAGAACATTTGATTTGACTATTTTCCCTTTGAACCTTGCTGCTGTCTCCCCCTCTAACTCCCTCAGTGACTCTGTTTTCCGTCTCTATCCCCCTCTGCGGATCTCCCCTGCAGGGGGTCGGTCTTCTTACCCCTCCCCTATTTGAGCTGCTGGTCTCTCTGCGGTCAGTGTGCAGCGGTCAGAATGCTGCGGCTCTGAAGCTGATTGGTAGAATATAAAACTTGCCACGTTTCCAAGGTTTGCGTACATTCTAACTCTGCTTTGAGTGGACGGTATAATTGGTGTAGCCTCCAGTACTGAATAAAGGTGCTTCTTTCCCCTTGACACAAGGTCCTTTAAAATGTGCAAAGCAACGAAGATGCCTTTTTGTTCCCAACCGTTCTGCCTTAATCTCTCAGGTATCTGGCCAATGACATGGAGGAGGATGAGGAGGACTATAAGTACGAGATTTTCCCCTGGGCGCTGGGTGACTCGTGGCGGGAGGTGTTCCCGCAGTTTCTGCGGCTCAGGGACAACTTCTGGGCTAAGATGAGTTACAGGGCGGTTGTGAGCAGGAGGTGCTGTGATGAGGTGAGACGGAAGCTGCTCACATCTTGTATATTGTGCCTTTAGATGTGCCCAGCTATGTATAAATGTGCATTAATATACATTAGTGTAATTTCTTTGCAAATATAGATGGATCTTTAGGCCTCAAAGTGTAATTCTTATACACCTCCTTACACTAAAAGTGTATCAGAGTGGCTAATTCGGTTCTCAAGTCCACCAACAGATCAGGTTTTCAGGATATCACTGCTTCAGCCCGGGTGCAGTCTTTGACTGAGCCTCCTATGCTGAAGCAGGGAAATCCTGAAAACCTAACCTGTTAGTGGCCTTTGAGGAGGATGGGTGTTGGTCACCCTTGCTATAGAATATAAATCTTCAGACACATGTATAATGTAGTGTTTCAATACGCTGAAACGGAGCTTGCTGCCCTGTAATGGTCTGTATCTAAGCTCTGATCACAAACCTGCTCCTGTATAATGATGCTGAGCCAAGTTCAGAAGGTCAGTCTCTTGTTTGCAGGTGATGTCGAAAGACCCATCTCACTGGGCCTGGCTCCGGGAACGCCCCCTACACCACAGTGGAGCCCTGCGGGGTTATCTCCGGAACGAGGACAACCCATTTCCTCGTGGGCCGGGCTTCACCCCAACCAGCTGTGCCCTCTGCCGGCGACCCAGCGCCTGTGGCTCAGACAGGACAAGCGGCAGCGGCTCCTCTCCGGACACCGATCCCTTCACCCACGGGGAGTGGTCACAGGACCTCCTCATCCTGCCCCCAGACCTGCTACTGGATCCAGGGGCCACTTATGACATCCACAGTGAGTGTCCTCTCCCCATCCCATAGTGCGAGTATGAGGGAGGTTTTAGCACAGAGTTACTAACAAATGCTGTCCCTATAACTGAACTTGCAGCCCTTCAGACCCTATGCACAGGTGTCCAGAGTGTAAAGGGCGCTCCTTAATTGGGGTAAAAGTGCTTATTTAGTCAAAATCTGACAAGACAATATAAAGCGTTCAATCAGTGCAAATGGATATGTGCAATATAAATACAATGTGAAATAACACAATGTGAAAAATAGTTATATACGTGCTAATGTGCACATTAAATATTAATGGTGGAAAAAAATGGAGCTCAAACCCTATGGGGAACAGTCCAGAATTCTCCTTGTGGCAGTGTTGGGGAGCGCAGATGTCACCAAATATGAAAAATACAACATAGTGCAATATATTCCCAGCTGGGTATGAATTACTGATCTTTAAAATGGGGACTCACATTTTCTTAAATATAAACAGCATGTTCCAAATCCCTTTGGTATTCCCAGGCTTAGAATGGGTAGACTGATCCTGGAATCACCCGGGGCCTATAGATCCAAATGTTTCTGTCTTATGGGGTGTTGTGATCTCAATATAAACAGGAGAACATAGTGCGAACTGTACAACACTATTTTATATAAAAAGGTATTTAAAAATACAGTGTCAGATTAATATAAGCATGTACAACACCATGTTATCTGGACACGGCGCTCCCGCCGCCGCCTAGGATCCGGTGTTTCTCAGCCTCTTGTAGTAGCGCGACTTCCGGTTGTTCAGGTGATGGATGGAGGGATGTGGCGCGTCTCGAGCTAACCACAATAGCACACTACGCGTTCCACTCAAACGGCTTCTGATTAAACAGGCTCCTGACGAAACCATTTGAGCGAAACGCATACAATCTGCTAGTGTTTATTGTGGCTAGCTCTACCCAGCCTCTACGAGACGCGCCACATCCCTTCATTCCATCACCTGACTAATCGGAAGTGTCAGACGGAGAAACGCCGGATCCTAGGCGGCGGTGAGCGCCGTGTCCAGATAACATGGTGTTGTACATGCTTATATTAATCTGACACTGCATTTTTAGATACCTTTAATATAAAATAGTGTTGTACAGTTCGCACTATGTTCTCCTGTTTATATTGAGATCATAACACCCCATAAGACAGACACATTTGGATCTATAGGCCCCGGGTGATTCCAGGATCAGTCTACCCATTCTAAGCCTGGGAATACCAAAGGGATTTGGAACATGCTGTTTATATTTAGGAAAATGCAAGTCCCCATTTTAAAGATCAGTAATTCATACCCAGCTGGGAATATATTGCACTATGTTCGTGTTCTTCACATTTGGGGGCATCTGCGCTCGCCAACCTTTGCAACACTGCACAGGTGCCCTGTAATGTACACTGAACGGATCAAACATCTGTATGTAGTGATACCTTTCATCTGACGTGAGAATAATCTAGATTACATTAGTGCGCAGAGCTTCTAAAACCCCTCAGGTCTCTGTGCTGGGGGCAGGGAGTACCTGCCCCTCATACTGCATTGTAATGCCTGAGGTAAAGGGACTCTCCCAAGGTCAGGGAGCGCTCAAGCTGGGATTTGTACCAGGATTCCATTTCAAAGGCCGTGTCCTTAACCGCTCCGCAGGCAGGTTCTATGTAACACTTTCACTGTACATTTTTGTGGGGTGTGGTAGGCTAGCAACTAAAACTTCAACCAAGCGGGTTTTTTTTTTTTTTCCCAGGCCTAAAGTTCTAGGTCTGCAACGCAATTGCTTAATTCCATTTATTTGAATGGTGTCCTCACGTAAATAACCTGAAAAAGCAGGTGTACTATTTGAGTTTAATGTTAATGCATTCCACTGGGTGTGCTATGTACTACGTGTATATCTTGTGTAACCAGATCTTCAAAGAATAATAAAGAAACCACCTACCACACCCTAGATCTAAGACCGTGATTTTCTCACAGGACACTGGGCAAGGAACTTGATGCATGAAGTGCTGCACCAAACCAGTTCTTATAATAAAGCCATGTACTGAAGGCAGAACTAGTAAAATAGGTCACCGTAACTAAATATTGGCACGCCATTAACTTCAAGAACGACCAAGTTATCAAATCATTTTTGTATTGAAAATATTCCACTAAAATAAGAGACTTGATGATAAATCAACATTGCATTGCTTTTTAAAAAAAAAAAAATTCTATAGAGAAATAATAGTATAATTAAAACTACCCTGGTTTTCAAATGGATATCACACACACGACTATTCTCTGCCCATGGTTTCCTTGCTTACTTTAAATCAGGGGTGGCCAACTCCAGTGCTCAAAGGCCACTAACAGGTCAGGTTTCAGGATATCCCTACTTCAGCACAGGTGGGTCAGTCTTCGAGTGCACCGCCTGTGCTGAAGCAGGGATATCATGAAACCATGACCTGTTTGTGGCCTTTGAGGACTGGAGTTGGCCACCCCTGATTTTAAAGTAAGATTGCCGCAGTCAGTAGCAGTGGTTTTATATTCTCAAACTGCCTAGGAGAAATTAAATTCTTAATTCCTGCTAAAAGATCATAAACAGTTAAATGAATAGAAAATGCAATTGAGCCATTAAGCGGTGTGTAGTAAGCATTTCATTCCTTCCCTGGCAGAGGGGACATCCTGGCTCTCTGATTACAGGGTATAGCAGGATTCTGCTTTGTTTTTTATGGTTTTGCCATGCAAATCCCTGGTGAGAGCTAGTCCTTTCATTTGCTGCAGGTGAGGGAATACGTTAATTCTGACCAACTCCCAATCCTCTGTTGTCTCAACTTAAAGCAAAGTGTCAGATCTGTTCACGTGGCTTCTGCATGACAGCCGTTTGCAGTTGAAGTAAATGTACTCATGTAACATCCCTCTCTCCTCCCTCATAGTACTTCAGGAGCCATTGGTGGGACTGGAGCCGGGAGGAACAGCCTTGGAATGGCACCTGTAGCACCCAGTCAGTCTCTCTGAATCGCCGTGCACTCTCAGCACTTTTCACTGGCTCCCTCATCCGTTTCATGTCGGGCAGGAGATATTGGGGGGGTGGGGGAGAGGAAAAACTGGCTATTCTTCTGTACAAAGCTATTTATGTTCATGTTGGAACTATTTAAACCGTTGCCAGTGTCATTTCAGTTGTGTGTAAATAAGATGTAAATGTAATTGTACGTTCTTGGCGGTCACGAATAAAGATCACCAAGTGAACACTACTTCAGGTATAGTTAAATATATCAGTATGTCTCGCACCATGCGTTAGTATTCAGCACACCTAAAGGTTCATATACATTTTAAGCACTAGTTGCATTTAACATTAGTTAATTTCCCTTTTTTTGTATAAAAAAAAAAAAAAATTAAATAAAGGAAGGTACTTAAAATAATAAATAAAAATATCCCTGATAGAATTTGGGGGAGATTGTTGCTTGCAATGGAAGCTATTATAAGGTTATGGTGTGAAATGACAGCAAGCATGTCCATTTTAACATCAAGCATGGCTTCTGCATAGATAATGCCACTGTCACCTACACACTGCAGTACAGTGGAGGCACGTCACCTGGTGACTTGAATATTCCTTTATGTAAGCTTTCTAAATCCAGAGGCTGGTGAAAATGAACTACTTTAAAAAAATAAATAAAAACATATAGTATTGCACGTTTTGCCATCTTGTCCTCAAATTGTCATTACAAGTATTACATTGCTGTATCTTCCCAGCAGTTTATCAATCGTTTTATATTGGTGTATAAACTGGTCAGAAGTACCTTCTTACTACTATTTACTATTTTTAGCAGAATGGTTTGTAAATAGAATCACATATATTTATTGTTTATTTTTCACTTGATCCTTTTAGATGCATTGCTAAATCTGTGGCAATTTGTATCACACTGAAGCCTTTTTGGGGATTGGGAAACATTGCACTTTTGTTCTGTCTGAGTCACATGGGGATGTAACTACACAAGCGGATTGCTAAACCTGCTGAATTTATTTTGCAACCTTTAAAAGCAAGAAGTTGAATTGCGATTATAGGTAAATCGGTGTCCTTTATAAATCTTGCAGCTGGGAGACTTTTTAAAACTGTGCTTCTCCAGTTTAATCTTTCTGGGTGTGAAGCCCTTCACTAAACACAGGAACAATTATTACTGCGTGTAGCAAAGAATATAAAAAGTGTTTTGTTTGTTTTTTTTTAGGTCACTAAAATGTAATTCTGAATTTGTCACTAGGAGAGGCCTCCTCGGACTACACTTTTACCATTTTAACCACTTCCGAATCTCCTTTCTGAACCCCCCTGTACAATAGGTATTACGAACCTAAGACATCCTTAATATTAAATGCTGCTATCAAAAACACTGTTATCCCACGTGTATACATTTGCACAAATAAAAGTTATGTAATGGCTTTGCCCTTCCTACTAATTCCTGGGTGTCTTGGGCTGGGGTTTGGGACACTTTAACCTCTTTGCTGTTGGTGCTCTGGCATCAGACGAGGCTAAAGTATTTTAATTGTGTGTTTTTAAGGCATTTGAGTATTCACTTGCCTTTTTTTGATCTCATCAGCGTTTAATAAAATTTTTATTTTGATGGAAAAATGGCATTGGCAAACAGCACATGGAAAAGTAGGGAGACCAGTTACAGACTAAACTGCTGGGAAAGTTCGATGCTGAAGGATAGAGCGGTGACAATGGTGCAGCGTTTATCATAAGGCTGCGTCCCCGCTAGCGCTGAGCGGGTGGCGTTTGCTGCGGTTACTTACATGTATAGATATAAGTTCCCGCTCACCGGCGTTTATGTAAACAAAACAAAAAATCTAACTTTCCAGCGCGCTCAATGCTCCCCCGCGTGCGTAAATGACAGGACACCCGGTGCTCGTGCTTGGAGTGCTCTCCAAGCATGAGCGCGCTCAGCGCCAGCAGGGACTCGGCCTAAAGCGTGGATATGGGAATATGCAGTAAGAGAAAGGAAGATGATAGGTGTGTTTAACAAATACTGTACATGGTTTTTGTAGTAAAGCAGTGGATTCATAGAACCTCTCCCAGCAGAGTTATAAAGGGTAATGGAATACAGTACAGGGGTTTAAATCCGCTTGTGATAAAGACCTGGGTAAAACCTTCAATCACCAGGAAGGGGACAATGGGCAAAGTGGGGGCTAGTACCCTTTGCCTAAACTAAAATATTTGTGCAAAGGGCAAGACAAATCAAAGTGTGTTCACGGCTGCAAAAATAAAGGCCCATATCCTGTGAGTGCATAGTTACAGCAATCTGTTTATGCAAAAGTACACATCTATTTAAAATAGCAATGTGCCTGGCCTTTAATGACACATTATCGCTTCTCAGAGTGCTGAAATGTGTTTATTTTTTACTTGTAACTATATTAAAGTATTTTAATGAAAGCAGCAATACTACATTCTCCCCCCTTTTTTCCCCTTAATTTTATATGTAGAATTCTACATTCTTGCCGAAACTGGCAATCGTTTGGGGCTCCTGTTATAAATCTGTCAAAATCCTGAGTGTGTGCCTAACGAAATGGCCACCTTCTAATTTGTGCTGCAATTAAATGCATATGTGAAATGCTGCAGCTGATATGTAACATTATATTAAGTGTAACGCAATTGTTGCAGCTTTCAGAGTAATAGACAGTTTGCTGTTTGGAACACAGCAACACATCTGTATGTGATACTTTGTTGCCAAAGGACAGCTTAAAAAGGTCCGTCTGTTTCAAAAGAGGACGTGGCTATGACTAAATGGTTGCTGTAGCAACCAAAGGGTGATCAATACATTAAAAAAAAATCATAAAAAATTGCAGGAGTTTAAACAAAAATGTAGACAGTATTATCTAATACTACAGAACTGATTTATTTAAAAAAACAAAAAAAAAAAACGGTTTTGCTGCTTTAAGATGAACAAACCAAGACCTCGGTGCAGTAAACAGAATGAGGCGATAAAGTATATTAACATGATGTAAAAACACAGCATAACATCTGATTGGTTACAATCTATAAGAGTGAATTCCCACCCAGCCTGCGACATTCACTGCTGCCATTTTTCTCAGGCCAAAATTTGCAACATCAATTCATAAATTTGTTCTGTATGTCTGATTAATTCACTTTATCATAGGTTTAAATCGGCTGGATTCAACCCATTAATCATGTCACTTTCTCCCACATGGTGCTGCCATTTTAACCCATTAAACACACCACTGGCAGGTCGCTTTGTTAACTTTTAATTCCTCAATGCAAAATGTTTCTTTAACAGCCTTATTGTTGGCAGTTATTGTTCTATTTCCCTATTTTTTTATTCCTACTAATTGTAATGGAAATGAGGAAATACATATTCCCTTATAAATAACAGGTTTGGCAGTGTGAGGGGGAGGCTGGCACCAACCCTCCCTCTGCTGTAACTGTGCTGTGTATACATGTCATGGTGTAGTAGTGTGTGAGGAGGAGGCTGGCACTGCTGCTGTCCGCGCTGTTTATACATGTCATGGCATAGTAGTGTGTGAGAGGTTGGCACTGTCTCTACCTGTGCTGTGTAAACATGTCATGGTGTAGTAGTGTGTGTGAGGGAGAGGCTGGCACCGTCTCTGCCCGCGCTGTATCTGTGCTGTGTAAACGTCATGGGTAGCAGTGTGCGAGGGGAGAGGGGGCACTGCCCGTGCTGTCTCAGGGAGAGGCAGACACTACCCGTGCTGTCTCAGGGAGTGGCAGGCACTGCCCATGCTGTGTGTCTCAGGGAGAGGTGGGCACTGCCCATGCTGTGTCTCAGGGAGAGGTGGGCACTGCCCATGCTGTGTGTCTCACGAAGAGGGGGCACTGCCCATGCTGTGTCTCAGGGAGAGGGGGCACTGCCCATGCTGTGTCTCAGGGAGAGGTGGGCACTGTCCATGCTGTGTGTCTCGTGAAGAGGGGGCACTGCCCATGCTGTGTGTCTCAGGGAGAGGGGGCACTGCCCATGCTGTGTGTCTCACGGAGAGGGGGCACTGCCCATGCTGTGTGTCTCACGGAGAGGGGGCACTGCCCATGCTGTGTGTCTCGGAGAGGGGGGCACTGCCCATGCTGTGTGTCTCAGGGAGAGGTGGGCACTGCCCATGCTGTGTGTCTCA
>WSYH01010466.1:10170-23144 GCA_036426205.1 Ascaphus truei | reverse complement strand
GCACCCACTCAGTCACACACCCACGCACCCACTCAGTCACGCACCCACTCAGTCACCTGTCTTTTGTGGAAAATATAAAAAGAAACAGGTTGCATTCTAATCTTTTTTTCGTTATGACAATAAGAAAACAGTTACGTTCAAGTTGTGTGCTAAAAAATATTTTACCCTGGTAGGTGCGCTATGGGTTGGGGGGGAGGGGGTGCCCTGCTCCTTTCATTTGTTCTGGGCCCCATGCTTTCTGTTGACTACCCTGCTCCCGCCCGCCACTGCAGCGGACACCCCGCCCCACAGTATGTCCGCTGCCGCCACCCCCCCTGTCACACCCCCTGAAGCGCTCTGTACATTAATGGCGCTATATAAATAAAGACATACAATACACACCGCACCCAAAGTCAGCCGCTGCAGAGATACCCGCAGGGTGCCGCCACACCCTGTCACTAACCCCCCCCTGCCATTACCTGCGCCACAAACCCTCCCGCTGCGACCCTGGGTGGGGGGGGAGGAGAATCAACCCTCCTGCCCCCCCAGTTGACCCATGCCAGGCTGTGCCGAGCTCTGAAGGGGGGGGGGGGAGAAATCACACTAACCAAAGGTTAGCCACCACCACTAACCTCGAAGGGGGGGGGGGATTCTCAACCCCCCCCACCCCCCCCCAGTGACCGCCGCGAGCTATGAAGTGGGGGGGAGAATTAGAGATGTAAAGGGGTGTAAATCGAACTGTGAAGGGGGGGTAAATCGGAACTGTGAAGGGGGGGGAAATCAGAGCTGTGAAGGGGGGGGGGGGAATGGAGATGTGAAAGGAGGGGGGTGAGCATAGAGCGGAGGGGGAGCGGGAAAATTTTATCCCGGGCAATGCCGGTATTCAGCTCATATATATATATATAATATATATATATATATATATATATATATATATGTACAGAAATGAATGACCTAGGCGCAAAAACAACAAGGGAGAGAAAGAAGAAAAGAGAAAAAGAACCATCATAGGTATTATTCCAATAATACAATAAAACATCAGGTTTTGTTTATATTTGTACTGGATAATTGTTTAAGTTGCGCTGTTTGTATCTTGCTTTATGTATTTTTTTTATATATATACTAGCTAGAGCTCCGGGATGTTTCGGTGAGGGGGGGGTGTGATGGAGCATCGTGCGTTGTATGTTTGGGTGAGGGGGGTTGGTGATGGGCTGCAGTAGCGGGAGAGCTGTGGCGTGCGTTTGTAGTGTGCATGAGGTTGGGGGGGGGTGGTGGTGGAGGGGGGTGCATGAGGTTGAGGGGGGGGGTGGGGGAGGGGGGGTGCATGAGGTTGGAGGTGGTGTGTGGAGGGGGGGTGTTTGTAAGAGCCGTGTTGCGCTGCTGGAGGTGAATGTTGATATAGAGATTCTGTACTGATCTGTGGTAGCAGGCGGTGAGGGTTTTGTGGGTTAGAGGTGCCCCAGAGCAGTGAGGGTGATTGTCAGTGGAGGGGTGGGACAGTGGGGTGAGGGGTGGGACAGTGTGGCAGTGGTGTTGGCCGAAGGCCAATGAGAGTCAGTGAGGGGTGGGACAGTGTGGTGAGGGGTGGGACAGTGTTGAGGTAGAGTGACAGGCCAAAGGTGCAATGCGATTGGCCCTAGGGACACAGGGTATGCAGACAAACATACAGACATTTCAGAAATATATAGTAGATGGGTACCTTCCTCGTCTTAGGCCAGACCGACTTGGAATGATGGATCCGCAGAACCGCAAGGTGATCGCACGACGCGGTGTCCAGCTGATCCTTTCACTGCTCCATGGATACTACCTGCTCCATTGGGGTCCCTCCTCCGACTGAGTGCATGGTCCCTAGCACGCCAAAACCAACTCTGTGTCTCTTCGTGGATAAATTATTGGCTCTAACTTCCCATGTGGTGTGCAGCCCCTAAGGCTGCTGGGACATGTAGTCCTGTGCTGAGCTTGTCTAATGGCTTCCGCACTGCCGCCCTACTGCGCATGCGCATCGCGTTCCATTACGCTTGTGCGAGAATCAAAATGGCTGCCACTGGTCCATTGCGGAGCTCCGGCAACTCTGCAGCCGTCCCCCTCCCCGACCAGGAGGTAAGAGGGTACCCGGCTGCATCCTCCCCCTGATGGAGAAACCAACACCCGCTTGGGAACAACGTATATACACAGAGTTATATAATGAAAATGCATGACAAATATACAACTTAATGGGGTGCATACTCTAAACCATATTGAACACTTCCATGAGCACGGTTATTATGGAGACAACCCTGCTCTGAGACAGCTGCTGAGACTCATAGTGAGGTGCCCCTAATGAATCGTATGCCACTCTAGTATGAGGGCGTCTCACTTGCTGACTCCTACGAGTCTCTTCTTACATAGTTATATAGTAGATGAGGTTGATAAAAGACGTACGTCCATCACGTTCAACCTATGCTAAATTTAGACAACAGATACTTTATCCTATATCTATACTTACTTATTGATCCAGAGGAAGGCAAACAAAAAACCCCATTGTTATATCATACAATGATATCTCATAAGGGGAAAAATAAATTCCTTTCTGACTCCAAGAATTGGCAATCAGATTAATCCCTGGATCAACATTCTTCCCGTGTATACTTATTTGGTATATCCCTGTATACCTTTACTTTCTAAAAAGATGTCCAACCTTTTTTTGAACAAATTTATTGTATCTGCCATCACAGTCTCCATGGGTAATGAATTCCACATTTTAACTGCCCTTACTGTAAAGAACCCTTTCCTTTGTTGCTGGTGAAATCTCCTTTCCTCCAACCTAAAGGGATGTCCCTGAGTCCTTTGTACTGCCCTTGGGATGACTAGTTCATTTGAAAGCTCCTTATACTGTCCCCGAATATATTTGTATATACTGTAGTTATCATATCCACTCTTATACGCCTCTTTTCTAATGTAAATAAATCTAATTTAGCTAGCCTCTCCTCATAAATTAGATTTTCCATCCCCTTTATTAATTTGGTGGCTCTTCTCTGCACTCTCTCTAGTTCCAGAATGTTTTTTCTAAGGAGTGGTGCCCAATATTGTTCCCCATATTCAAGGTGTGGTCTTACTAATGCTTTGTAAAGGGGCATAATTATGTTTACTTCCCTTCCATCCATTGCCCGTTTGATGCAAGATAAGATCTTGTTTGCCTTTGCAGCTACTGCATGACTTTGGGCACTATTGCCCACTCCTAAATCCTTCTGCATCAAGGATTCCCCCAATTTATCCCCATTTAATTTGTAAGACGCCTGTTTATTCTTGCATCCCAAATGCATAACCTTATATTTATCTGTATTAAACCTCATCTGCCATTTACCTGCCCACGTTTCCAGACTCTCCAAGTCCTTCTGGAGAGAAATTACATCCTGCTCTGATTCTACTACCTTACACAATTTAGTATCATCAGCAAAGATGGAAACTTTGCTCTCGATGCCAAACTCAAGGTCATTAATAAACAAGTTAAAAGCAGGTGTCCCAGTACCAGTTTTTATTAAATAAATAAAAAGCAGGGGTCCCAGTACCGATCCCTGAGGTACTCCACTCACGACTTTAGCCCAACATGAAAAAGTTACATTTATGACAACCCTCTGTTGTCAATCCTTCAACCAGTTTTCAATCCAGGTGCATACATTATTACGGAGTCCAATTTGCTTTATTTTGTACACCAACCTCTTGTGTGGAACCATATCAAAAGCCTTTGCAAAATCTAAGTAGACCACATCAACTGCATTACCCGGGTCTAAATTCCTACTTACCTCCTCAAAGAAACAAATAAGGTTAGTTTAGCATGATCTATCCTTCATAAATCCATGCTGACTATTACTAATTATTTTGTTTTCCATTAGGTATTCCTGAATATTATCCCATATTAAACCTTCAAGTAGTTTCCCC
The DNA here is from genome assembly GCA_036426205.1 of Ascaphus truei. Lineage (NCBI taxonomy): Eukaryota > Metazoa > Chordata > Amphibia > Anura > Ascaphidae > Ascaphus > Ascaphus truei. The sequence continues at coordinate 19,247 of WSYH01010466.1, read as the reverse complement.
ACTATTGAAGTCAGGCTTACAGGTCTGTAATTCCCCGGTTGTGATCCAGCTCCCTTTTTAAATATAGGCACCACATCTGCTTTACGCCAATCTTGTGGTATTGAGCCTGTGGAAATTGAGTCCTTGAATATTAAATGTAATGGTTTTACTATTACTGAACTTAACTCCTTGAGAACTCTTGGGTGTATAGCATTGGGTCCAGCTGCCTTATTTACTTTAATTTTTTCAAGCCGCTTATGAACTTCTTCCTCAGTTAACCAATTGTTCATTAATATGGAGGTTGTGTCTTCCTCCTGCGGCACTACTATTGAAATTGATTCTTCCCTGGTAAACACAGAGGCAAATAATTTGTTTAATACCTCTGCTTTTTCCTTATCTCCAATAATCTGCCTGCCCATCTCACACTGAAAGGGCCCTATCTTTTCTTTTCTCATTCTTTTTGTTATTAAGGTACGTAAAGAACTTTTTAGGGTTGATCTTACTTTCTATTGCAATCCTTTTTTCATTATCCATTTTTGGCAATCTGATTGCCCTTTTGCAATTTTTGTTACATTCCTTATAATTCTGATACGATGTCTCCGTGTAAGGTTCTGCGGGTCACGATAGGGTTGTCACACTGCTGCCTTACCTAATTCGGCGGCCACCACCGTCGCACTCCTGGGTCCCGGCCGGCCCCCCACGGGCACAGGCATCTCCCGTGTGGCTCCCCTGCTTCTTCCGGGTCACGCGCGCCAGCCCGTCAGCGTTACCGGGTGCGAGCGAACCCGTGCGTCTCATACATTGATTGCAGAGGCTAGCTCCACCTCCGCCTGTCGCGTTACTACGCGCCACGCTCCCGAGTCTCAGGACAGTCCCAGCCCGCCTCCTCATTTCGTGACTACTATCCTGGCTTTCCCTCGGGCTCCACCTCCCTTCTGATTGGCACCTGTCAGCTATTTAGCCCCAGATCTCTATTCAGTCAGTGCTCAGCATAGCTTCTGGTGCCTTGGTGCTGTCTGCTCCTGTGCTTGGCTCTTCTCTTGTTTTTCAGTCTCTGCATTCCTGACCTTGGCTAGTCTGCAAACCTCCTCTGGATCTTGACCCTGGCTAATGGAATTCGACTACACTGTCTTCTCTACTCCTCGGACTTGGCAAATTGAAATTCGACTACGCAGCTATCTCTTTTCCCAGACCCTTGGCTTACGGACACAACCACTCTACCTTCTACTACCCCGGATCCGGCAAGTACCTGACTAACCCCCTTCTTTGGCCTAGATTCGGCTTCGCTCCCTTCCGTCCCACCTCAGTACCGGGGTCTTGTCTGGTTTGTGGGCAGCACGAGCGTTCCAATATGCTGATCCCAACAAACTCTGACCCCCCTGATGAGGGCCAAGCCCTGGCCTCTATTTCAGAATATTTTTCGTATTTGGATGATCAGGTTACTTCCCTTACCCAACAAATCGCTACCTTGTCTTTACAACAGTCTCAAGCTAACATTATCAGGCCTCCTACTCTCTCTACTATCTCCACAGAGGGTACCGCTGCACCGGAGCCACGGATCCCCACGCCAAACAAATACGCCGGAGATCCGTTTGCATGCCGGGGCTTCTTAAACCAGTGCGACATTCAATTCAAACTGTCTCCATCTCGCTTTTCCTCTGACCAAACCAAGGTAGCTTACATCATTGCCCTTCTGACTGGGGACGCTTTAGCCTGGGCTTCGCCCATTTGGGAATTAAGGCCCGAGCTCACTCACGATTTCACAAGCTTTAGAAGGGAATTTTGGCAAGTATTTGATACTCCTGGATGTAGGGACACTGCCACTTCTTCCTTATTCCCCATCTCGCAGGGGCGGAAGTCCGTAGCAAGATACGCACTGGAATTCCGGACTATCGCGGCCGAGACCGATTGGAATGGTGGCGCACTCTCAGCTGCATTCTGGCAAAGTCTTTCGGATTCCTTAAAGGACGAACTGGTGCCCCGAGAGAGACCATCTTCTTTGGAGGTGCTAATCTCGGTATGTATCAGAGTGGACCAACGTTTACAGGAGAGGCGTGCCGAACACCAACGCCCTCGTTTTGTTTTGCCTATGCCTTCTGTTCCCAGGATTTCTGTTTTTGTCTTGCCTGTTTTGGACACCCCCGAACCCATGCAATTGTGTAGTCAACAGCTCTCTTCTGCTGAACGACTGCATCGGAGGAACAAGGGGCTGTGTTTCTATTGCAGTGCTTCCGGACATGTCTTACCTTGTTGTCCCTTGAGACCGGGAAACGCCAGCACCCAGGGAGGTATGAGGGGGATCTCACTGGGTACTATCGCTTCTTTCCCCTCTACCAAGAAAAAACTTCCCAAGAGAATTCTACTCCCCGTCTACCTCGAGGGTCTCCACTTTCGAGTCTCTGCCCTCGCCTTCCTCGACTCCGGCTCCAGAGGAAATTTTGTGGACCAGGCCTTTGCTATCCGGAACAAAATTCCTTTAATAGAGAAAGCAACACCGGTCGGTCTCGAGTCTATCGATGGGCGCCCACTTCAGCCAGCCTTTATTTCTATGGAAACCTCCCCCTTATCTCTCTCCACGAAGGATGGACATTCAGAGCTGATTTACTTTGATGTCTTCCATTCCTCCTTTGGTTCAAGTTATTCTGGGACTGCCGTGGTTACAACTTCATAACCCCATTATTGATTGGAGTGACAACTCTACCATTCAGTGGAGTTCCCCACTTAAGGAATCCTTATCTTCGCCCATTACGGTACTTGCCAGCCTAGAGACTACTATTCCAGGAAGAACCTCTCTGCCGGAAGTCTATTCTAAATTCTTGGACGTCTTCAACAAGACCAAGTCCGAAGTGCTCCCTCCTCACCGTCCCTTCGATTGCCTGATTGACTTGATACCTGGAGCCACTTTTCCCAAAGCCAGGTCGTATCCCTTATTCTTGCCCGAGACGGAGGCCATGGCAGAGTACATTGAGGAGAATATCAAGAAAGGTTTCATCCGGAACTCTACCTCTCCCGCCGGATCTGGTTTCTTTTTTGTAAAAAAGAAAGATGGGACACTTTGCCCCTGTATTGATTATCGCTGGCTTAATAAGATTACTATTAAAAATCGCTACCTCGATGGGAGACGAGTGGAAGACCGCGTTTAACACGCACAGTGGTCACTATGAATATCTTGTGATGCCATTTGGATTATGCAATGCCCCTGCGTTTTTTCAAGAATTCATGAATGAAATTTTCCGTGATGTCTTGAATATGTTTGTGATTATCTACCTGGATGATATTCTTATTTTTTCCAAGACTCTCGATGAACATATCCTACATACCAAGCTTGTTCTCTCTCGTCTACGTACTAATAGACTCAACGCCAAGATGGAGAAGTGTCTATTTCATCAATCCTCAACCATGTTCTTAGGTTATATTATCTCAGACAAGGGTTTCACCATGGATCCTGAAAAGCTCAAGTCAGTCCTAGAATGGCCACAACCCAATTCTTTAAAAGCGATTCAACGATTCCTCGGCTTTGCCAATTATTATCAAAAGTTTATTGGTAATTTCTCCACCATGGTAACACCCATTACCGCCCTTACCAAGAAAGGGACCCATCCTTCCTCTTGGCCTCCTGAAGCCAGCCAGGCGTTTGAATCACCCAAGAAAGCCTTTGTCTCGGCTCCTATCTTGCGACACCCTGACCCCACCCTTCCCTTTACCCTAGAGGTCGACGCCTTCGATGTGGGAGCTGGTGCCTTACTCTCTCAAAGAACCACCCTTGAAAATAAACTTCACCCCTGCGGGTTCTTTTCCAAGAAATTTTCCCCAGCTGAGAGAAACTACGACGTGTGGAATAGGGAATTGTTGGCCATCAAGATGGCATTACAAGAATGGAGGCTCCTCCTTGAAGGAACCAAGGAACTCATTTTGATACTCACGGACCACAAAAATCTTTCTTATATCGAGGGTGCTCGTCGCCTTGGCTCCCGCCAGGCCCGCTGGGCTCTGTTCTTCTCCAGATTCAATTTTGTCATCTCGTACATTCCAGGTACCAAGAATGACAAGGCAGACGCATTGTCCCATCAGTTTTCCACAGAGGAGAAGTCTGAAGACGTTCCTGAAAATATCCTTCCTTCCAAATTTAATATCTCAGCTGCTTCTTTCGATTTCTTGGATAGAATCCTGGAGGCCCAGCCACAGATCCCCGAGGGCCTAGAGGTTCCTGATGGACGGCTATACGCTGCCCCACATTTCCATCATAAGATCCTTGAATGGGGCACTCCTCCAGATCGGCTGGCCACCCCGGCACAAAGAGGACAATGGAATTAATCTGGCGGACTTTCTGGTGGCATAATATGCTGAAGGACATTCAGGAGTTCACCACCTCATGTCCTGTTTGCGACCAAAATAAATCGGTCTGTCAAAAGCCTTCTGGTCTGCTACATCCCCATCTGGTCTCGAACCGCCCTTGGACACATATTGCTATGGATTTCATCGTAGATCTACCCCCTTCTAACGGAATGACCATGATCCTAGTCGTTATTGATAGGTTTTCCAAGCAGGCCCAATTTGTTCCCCTCAAGGGGTTACCTAATTCCGCCATGCTGGCCGATATCTTTGTAAAAGAGATTTTTCGTATCCATGGTATTCCATTTTACATCGTTTCTGATCGTCGTACACAATTCGTCTCGAAATTTTGGCACGCTTTTTCTCAGAGGCTGGGCATTTCCTTTCTTTTTTCGTCCAGGTATCACCCCCAAACTAATGGCAAAACCAAGAGGATGAACCAATCCCTGGAACAATATTTGCAATGTTTTTCTTCTGACTCTAAGGATAATTGGGCAGAATTACCCCCATGGGCAGAATTCGCTATCAACTCCCTCAGGAACTAATCCACCCAGGAGTCACCGTTCTTTATAAACTACGTATTTCATCCTAATTGGTTCCCTATCCCCACACCCACTTCCGGAGTCCCTGCAGCTGATTCTAGGGTTGCCACCCTTCAGAAATCATGAAAGAGGATTCAAGGGGTATTACTGGAATCGGTCCAGAGACAGAAGAGACAGGTGGATCGTCTTTGTCAAGAGGTGCACAAGTATAAACCTGGAGATAAGGTCTGGCTCTCTTCTAAGAATTTATTTTCTTCTATATATGAGGAGGAGCGCTCAATATGTCCAGTGGTATATAAAATATAAGAAAAGAGCAAAAATAGTGCAGATGGTAGATGCTAATAATGAATCAGTCTTTTGGCTCTAATAAGGTTGCACTCACAAAACTTCCTGATGTTAAAGATATGTCAGAGATTCTTCTCTCTCTGACTTCAGCCCTTTTGCAGATGGATGGTGTAAATCACAGGATACCCCTTAGTGTGTGTAGTTCATGGTCATCGATATGCAATAGGAGAGAAATACCACAATACAGGCATACCCCGTTTTACGTACACCCGCTTTACGTACACTCACAAGTACGTACATTTATTTTTAGTTGCACCATACCCCTGTGTACGTACGCGTGCTTTGCGAGTACGGACACCAGGGGGCGGCGTGCGCACCTCAACACTCCTGCAACCTCCTTCATGCTTGTCTTCATTATGGTGCGCTCGATCTCCCTGTTCCCTCTACCCTCCCATCTGTCTCCGTTCCCCCTCCCATCTGTCTCCGTTCCCCCTGCACTCACGCTCCATAAAGCAGCAGCTAAACCAGTGATTCCGCCCGTGACTCTGCTTCCTCCGCTCTCCTCCTTCTCCCCCCTCCTCCCTCCTCCCTCCTCCCTCCTCAGAGCTCTGCGAAGCTTTGCATGTGATGTGAATTACGGAGCAACAGTGAGGGGAAGGAGAAGATCTTCTGCTGCAATCTTTGCTTGTGTGTGTGTGTGTGTGTGTGTGTGTATGTGTGTGTGTCCACCACAACACAACAACGCGCGCGCCAGCGCGCTCGCGACAACACACTACCACACCTATTGTCATCAGCACACACAGACAACACACACTCGTCACACACCTGGTCACTCTCGTCCACACACTGTCCACTCATTCAAACCTGCTGTCACACTCATACATCCTGTCACACAACACACTTCACCCAACTGGTCACAACTGTCCACACTCATTCACTGCAGTCACCTGACACTGTCACAGCGATCAGCACACTGTCACACTCTCAGCACACACTGTCACATCACAACTCACTGTCAGTCACACACTGTCACTCAGTCACACACTGTCCTACACACAACAACTTCCGCCCGCTCCGCACACTACCACTGTCATCAACTCATTCACATACACTCCACTCAGTCACACCATCCAGTCACACGTCCCATCATGTCACTCCACGCTCAGTCACACTTACGCAGTCAGTACACACTCAATCAATCACACTCACAACTTCTCGCACCAATGTCCACGATTCACCTCACACACTGTCCACTCGCTTACACACAGTCAACCGCTCATCACTATCGTCACACTATCATCACTCACCTCACACTCAGTCACTCAGTCACACACAGTCACTTTTCAGTCCACATATACACTACACTTCCTTTTGCACCACACCGACACACACACCCACAACACACACACACACAGCACCACCACACACACACACACACACACACACACACTACACCAACACACACCCATCACCCCACACCCCACCAACACACACCCACATCGACACCACACACATCACACACACACGCACACAGCAAACCCACACACACCTAATGCTCTTCTCTCGATTTCACTCCTATTCACTACCTCTCCCCCCACTCATTCAACACCATACTTTCACACAACACTTTCAGCGAAGTTCACAACCTGTCACACTCACTCATCACACACTGTCACTCATCACACACTGCACACGCAGTCACACACACGTCCACACTGTCAGACCACTCAGTCACACACTGTCACTCACAGTCACAACACTGTCACGCTCAGTCACTACACTGTCACACAACTACACAGCACACTTTCCACACACTGTCACACTCATTCACACTCGTCATGCTCAGCTCACCCTGTCTGATCATTCAATACAACACGTCCCCATGCTCGTCACACTCAGTCACAACTCATTCACAATGTCACCAACACTGTCATCACCACTGTCAACACACAGTCACATTCTCCACACGACTGTCCTCAGTCACTCATTCACTCAGTCCCACACACACACAGTCACTCAGTCACACACATCCCGCATCACACCCTCATCCCTTCACACACTGTCCTTTCAGCTCAGTCCCGCGCACACACCACCCAGCCACCCACACACCACTACACACACACACAACACGACACATCACACACTCACACACATCAACCACACACAACCTAGCACACAACACAACCACATGGCCCCACACACACACCACACACACACACACCACATCAGGCACAACATGGGTCCCACACACACACACATTCGCAACATCACACATACATGACCACACAATCACACTGTCACAGCTCCTCATTCACACACTTTCACTCATTCACGACACTTTCACATAAACAACCACACTGATTCCGCGCATCTCAGTCACCCCTGTCAAGCCTGTCACACTCACTCAGTCCACACAATTGTCACTCCGTCCACACACTGTCACACTCCGTCACACACTGTCACAACACTGTCAAGACTCAGTCCACACTCAGTCCATGCTCATTCACACACTGTCACTCAAGTTACTCAATCACTCAGTCACTCATTCAACCTGCACTCATGTCACAGTCAGGTCCACCAGTCACTCATCACAAACCATTCATTCACACAACTGTCCTTTATTCACCACCACACAACACACACCCACAACACACCCAAACACCCACACACACACACACAACACACACACACACACACACCACACACACACACACACCCACACACACACGCTCAGGCAGTCACGCTCAGTCCCACTCCGTCCACAACTCAGTCCACACTGTCACACACTGGCACACACATCACTGTCACCCTCACTCAGTCAACCTGTCACTACAGTCCCACACTGTCCACAACACGCAGTCACACACAACAGCACTGTCACACACTGTTCAGACTCCCTGAGTCACACACAACTGTCAGCAGTCACACACTGTCAAAACTCAGTCACAAAACAACGTTCCCACACTATCACACACTGTCACACACTGTCCCATAGGCCCCTCACGTGTCCACACCACACTCAGCACACTCAGTCATTCTCATTCACTACACTGACTGTCATTAATCAGTCTGACACGTCATGCTCAGTCCACACTCAGTCCACACACTCAAGTCCCACACTGTCACACACTGTCACAACTGTCCACACCATTCACATTCAGTCATACAAACACTGTCAACTCATCACTCAGTCACTCAGTCACACACGTCACTCAGTCACACAACAGTACTCAGTCACCCACTCAGTCAGCACACTGTCCTCAGTCGGCACTAACACACGACACACACACCCACAAACACACACCCACACACACACACACACAATCACAACCACACACCACACCCACACACACATTCACACCCCGCACCACACACAGCAACACACACACAGCACACACCACCACACACACACATTCTCATGTCCACTCATTCACTCAGTCACCTCACACACATTGTCACTCACACACACATTGTCACTCAGTGTCCACACACATACGACACCAGACACACAGACACACACACACCCAACACACACCACACACACACACACACACACCCCACCCCACACAACACACACCACACACACACACACACACAACACACACACCAGGTCACACACCATTCGCACACACCCACACACACACAGCACTGGTCACCTTCTCAGTCACAGACCCACACACATTGTACACTCCGTCACACACACACACACATTGTCATCTAGTCACACACAAGCACTCAGTCACACACAGTCACACACAGTTTTTCACTCTCAGTCCTCGGTCACACACTCGTCACACCTCAGTCCACACACACTGTCTCACATCATTACAACCCACACACCCACACCACTACCACAACACACGACACAGCCCACCACACACAACTCACTCAACTCACTAACTCAGCACACGTCACACCACACACACACACCACCACACA
>WSYH01010466.1:0-10159 GCA_036426205.1 Ascaphus truei | reverse complement strand
GTGTGTGTGTGTGTGTGTGTGTGTGTGTGTGTGTCACACACATATTGTCACTCAGTCACACACACAGTGTGTGACTGTGTGTGACCGAGTGTGACAGTGTGTGACTGAGTGTGACTGAGTGTGACAGTGTGTGACTGTGTGACAGTGTGTGGCTGTGTGACAGTGTGTGACTGAGTGTGACAGTGTGTAGCAGTGTGTGACTGAGTGGGACAGTGTGTGAATGAGTGACAATGTGTGACTGAGTGACTGTGTGTGACTGAGTGACTGTGTGTGACAGTGTGTGACAGGGTGACAGTTTGTGACTGAGTGACAGTGTGTGACTGAGTGCGTTGGCGTGTGCATGTGTGTTTGACTGAGAGAGAGAGACTGAGTGAGTGAGAGAGAGAGACTGAGTGAGAGAGAGAGACTGACTGAGTGAAAGAGAGAGACTGACTGAGTGAGAGAGAGAGACTGCGAGACAGAGAGAGAGACTGCGAGAAGGAGAGAGAGAGACTGCGAGAAGGAGAGAGAGAGACAGCGAGAAGGAGGGAGAGACTGCGAGAAGGAGGGAGAGACTGCGAGAAGGAGGAAGAGACTGCGAGATAGAGGGAGAGAATGCGAGGAGGGAGAGACTGCGAGAAGGAGAGAGCTGCTATACAGTACTGACCCGCGTGCGCGCCTCTCACCTCTCGCCTCCTTGCTTGCTCCCATTCATTTTATTTGAATAAAGCCTACTGTATTTATTTTGGTTACAAATGCATTATTTACATCAGTTATGCACATATATGATGTTTGCAGTACAGTACATGCATTGTAAAGTGGAAAAAAGGCAGTGCTTCACTTTAAGTACATTTTCACTTTACATACATGCTCCGGTCCCATTGCGTATGTTAAAGCAGGGTATGCCTGTAGTGCAAAACAAGCTTTTCCCAACAAATCATTTCTTACCCTGTATGTATATATCGATAGAGACATACATACATACATACATACAGTGGCAAGAAAAAATAAATGACCAAAAACAGTTAAAGTTTAAAAAAAAAAATATTTTGTTAACTTACCATTAGCTGCACCACTCTCCGACTCCCGTTGAACACCAAGCTCTCGAACCAATCCACGTACAGCAACAGGAACCCAAAAAATAAAAAACCATAAATAAATAAACAAAGGCTTTTTTTTATAATCCATAGCGTCAACGAGATCTTGATCTGTGTTCTTCCGTCTTCTTACTTGTTCTTCTGTGGTCTTCTGGGGTCTCCTGGGGGTCTTCTTACCATCTGCTGCCACGCCCCGGTCCTCTTCTTTCTTCCGGAGGTCCGTCCTCCTCGGCGTCTGCCTTAAAAATGAGACGACAAAGAATTTTATAGGCCTATGACGTCACATTGTCGTCATATGGTTCCCATGGCCCTGATTTGGCCATGAAAACCATGTGATTTTGGTGAAAAAATTTAATATTGATGACGTCATTTAAAGGCAATGACGCCAGCCAATCAGAATGGCTGTGCTTCAATTGCCTTTAAGATGACGTAATGAAAAGAAAGATGGCCGCCCTCACATGGTACGGTAGCCAATCAGAGCGTGGGAAATACATCCCAACTCTTATTGGCTCTAGTACCATGTGACAGGCTTTAAATTACGTCACATCCATTCTCCCCAAAGCCTCTGTCACATGGTCTACTAGAGCCAATCAGAGTAGAGATGTAGTTCCCATAAGATTTTGTTTTATTGTGGCTGATATGGAGAAGTGGTATTTATATTTCTGCATGAATATATATATATATATATATATATTTATGTATGTATGTATGTATGTATGTATGTATGTATTACAGGATAAGAGTAACACACTCACATTTTCCAATATAAAACATTCATTGGAGAGGACCGCCGACGGAATGGAAGACTTTGCTGGTAGATGTGAGCCGCGTAGCAGCACCAACCGGCAAAGTCCTCCATTCTGTCGGCGGTTCTCTCCAGTGAATGTTTTATATTGGAAAATGTGAGTGTGTTACTCTTATCCTGTACTTATTTAATACATTTGGTGAAATAGTATACACTATTGTGGTATTTCTCTCCAATTGCATATCGATGACCACGAACTACACACATTGAGGGGTATCCTGTGATTTACACCATCCATCTGCAAAAGGGCTCCAGTCAGAGAGAGAAGAATCCAGTCAGAGAGAGAGGACATATCTTTAACATCAGGAAGTTTTGTGAGTGCAACCTTATTAGAGCCAAAAGACTGATTCATTATTAGCATCTACCATCTGCACTATTTTTGCTCTTTTCTTATATTTTATATATCACTGGACATATTCAGCGCTCCTCCTCATATAGAAGAAAATAAATTGTTACCATTGGGACACAGAACAGTCCCATCTGAGGGTGTCGAGCAGCTTTACTTCACTTTGTATATATTTTTATTATCATTCGTCACTATGGGTTGGTGAAGGATATTGGTTTATTACACATTTGAAGTTTATTCACTTTGTATATTATTATAAATACACTATCACTTTAGAAGCGCCCAATCCACTCCCCCTTCCTTGCACATTCTCTTCTAAGAATATCAGATTGAAGACGCCCACACCGAAGTTATCTCCTAGGTTCCTGGGTCCCTTCTCTATTTTTCAACAGGTTAACCCTGTGGCTTATCGTCTTCGTCTCCCGCCCTCCATGAAGATTTCGCCAGTCTTCCATGTTTCCCTCTTGAAACCGTTCATTGAAAGTGCTCAGTTCTCTCACCTTTCACACAGACCTCATCCAGTTACGGTACAAGGACAACAGGAATTTGATATCCGGTCCATCATCAACTCTCGTATCTCCCGAGGCAAGGTCCAGTTTCTGGTCCACTGGAAGGGGTTTGAACCGGAGGAACGCTCTTGGGTCTCACGGCCTGAAATCCATGCTCCGTCTTTGCTCAGAAGTTTTCACCAAATGTTTCCCAACAAACCATGGGAAGATTGTCCAGAGTCCGATCCCTGAGGGGGGGGGGGGGTACTGTAAGGGTCCGCGGGTCACGACAGGGTCGTCATACTGCTCCCTTACATGATTCGGCGGCCACCACCGTCGTACTCCTGGGTCCCGGCCGGCCCCCACGGGCACAGGCATCTCCCGTGCGGCTCCCCTGCCTCTTCCGGGTCACGCGCGCCAGCCCATCAGCGTTACAGAGCGCGCGCGAACCGTACGTCTCATACATTGATTCCAGAGGCTAGTTCCGCCCCGCCTATCGCATTACTACGCGCCACGCTTCCGAGTCTCAGGACAGTCCCAGCCCACCTCCTCGTTTTGTGACTCCTATCCTGGCTCTCCCTCGGGCTCCACCTCCCTTCTGATTGACACCTGTCAGCTATTTAGCCCCAGATCTCCATTAAGTCAGTGCTCAGCATAGCTTCTGTTGCCTTGGTGCTGTCTGCTCCTGTGCTTGGCTCTTTTCTTGTTTTTCAGTCTCTGCGTTCCTGACCTTGGCTAGTCTGCAAACCTCCTCTGGATCTTGACCCTGGCTAACAGAATTCGACTATGCTGTCTTCTCTACTCCTCGGACTTGGCAAACGGAAATTCGACTACGCAGTTATCTCTTCTCCCAGACCAGTGGCTTACGGACACGACCAATCTACCTTCTACTACCCCGGATCCGGCAAGTACCCGACTAACCCCCTTCTTTGGCCTAGATCCGGCTTCACTCAAATACCACACTCTGGGCATGCCTGCTCTGCTGTGGGTGCGTGGTGTCCTTCCGTCCCACCTCAGTACCTGGGTCTTGTCTGGTTTGCGGGCAGCACGAGCATTACACTCTGTCCCTTCTGACTGAAAGAATCTAAATGCCTTCCTCTTCTTGTCCATTTCCTCCCCTACCTGTTTATTTAGCCACATTGGGGTTGACATTTCTTTTATACTTATTACGCAAGTGTATACACTGATAAGTGTGCTTTTCTATCAATGTTTTAAAGACTGCCCAGTTATCTTCTACATTTTCCCTGCAAAAACATCATCCCAATATATTACTTGTAGATTAGCCCTCAGTTTATTAAAATCTGCTTGTAATTTGTTTTGGTCTGCCGTGACCTCAAAGTGGATTTTGCAAATATACCTGGTTATAATATGTATGGATTCAAGGTCCGCCGAGACCAAGTACGTCTGTGTTTTGGATATGTTTATACTACCCCATAAACGTACCTAGGGGGGCTCATTTTGGCCAGACATACAAACACTATACTCTCATTACTGTGTTACTTACTATCTTTGGTCTCTGTGAGATATTAGGTTACTTACTATGAGTATATCTCTCCTATGATTATTTGATCACATGTGGATATACCCTATTATAGGGATACTGTGTACATATATTAAATTGTGTCTATATTTTATGATTCCACCCTGCTTTAATGGTACATCTACTGATATTATACCTGGTAAACAGCTATCTATATGTGGAATAAGCTACACATATAAATAGAGGAGGGATCAAAATGCCTTTTATATGACCAATATATGTCATTTTCCACTACATGATCATAATATAGGATTCAGAGAAAGTAAATGTGCATACAAATAACCTAGGTTTTTTTGCTACAAAAGGCAATTATTTATTGTCAACTGAGCCGTAAAACACTTACTTCCATATATATGTATCACTAGAAATCATACTGAGCTGTCGGAGTGGATTTAAAAGAAATACAGACACACATATTAATGTGATTCATAGTCTGAAATATAAAAATATAGAGTCTCAAAACCACTCCACCCCTATAGAGGTTTCTTTTAAACATTTATCACTGAAAATATTTCACTGAGTCACAGATTATTATTTTTGATGTAATTAAACTTTATTATTTTTGTTTTTAACTGAATATACCGATTCAATAGCCTCAAAGGCAATAATAGAACACTTGTTTTGCTAGGACAATTTTGTCCTATACCTGTAAAAATTATATAATATAGAGTGCAATAAGAGGAATCTTTTTTATCCCCTTGGATAATTCTCGTGTGCTTTCAATTTATCCTCATGCACCTTATTACTACTATACACATACTTTCATTAAAAAACATTTCATACAAGGATCAGCGGTTCAATAATATTTTTTTGGTACTTACAAGAAGTAAAAGAAAAGCCAGCAAAATCGGGGAACAAGGCAAACAGGAACTATGGAGGTCTCTCACTCGAGGTGGAACTCAGGAGAACTTGCCTCTTGTAAGTTGTCTTCCTTATTCATAATTACAACCTACCCCATCCTTATCAGCCTGTTTTATTACTATATCGGTATTGTTCTTTATCTCTTCTAATGCCTCTCTTTCTGTTTTAGTAAGATTGTTTTTGCTTTTGTATTTTTTATTTGTTAAATCTTCAAAATCTTTGGTAGTGAGTTGGTAAAAAACTTCAAGATGATTGCCCTTTAGATGGTCTGGATTAAATGTTGATTTCTTTTTTAGTTCTGAATGTTTATATATATCGGCTTCTTTTTCAATGGCAGGGTTAATTATTTATTCAAGATTCTAAATTTTTACTAAGGAATAATCTTTTAACTGTTAGTTTGCGTAGGTATTTGTTGGCATCTAAAAATAATTCAAAATTATTAGGTCCAACTGTATCCAAATCCATTTGCACCAAATGATAGACCTTTCAGAATGAGACAAAAATAATTTTTGGTTTGAGGACATTTTTTACATCCAAAAATGTGGCACCGCCATGGGGTCGAAGTTTGCCCCCAGTTATGCCAATCTCTTCATGGGTTTTTGGGAAGAGAATAACATCTGGCATGAGGTGGGTCTGGGGGCAAACTGGGTCCTATGGCGGCGCTACATTGATGACGTCATTTTGATTAGGGCTGTTCAACGTGCAAGGCTTGTGAGCACAAACAACAAGATAAAAAGAATTTCAAGTCAAATAATAAGAATGAAGTTTTTAAAATTAAAAAATATATGAATTGCTATACTGAATACGTTATACATACTGGAATGCCCTTGTGGTTTACAGTAAGTAGGAAAAACAAAAAGAGCTATAAAAAAATGTATCATTGAACATCTTAGCAATATCAGACGTAGTGTGATGACACACAGTGTATCAAAACACTTTGCGTTATTTCATCATTCAAACCCGAGAGGCATTATATTCACCACTATAGAAAATGTCCCTCAACATTGGAGGGGCCGTAGTAGGGACATAGATCTGGGTAAACGTGAAATGTATTGGATTCACAAATTGAATACTTTAAAACCAAATGGACTAAATGTTGATTTTAAATTAGCTCTATTTCTAAATTAAAACCCAATACTTTTCTGAGTGAATATGGGACCTCTATAGGTGTTTTTTTCTTCCCTGGTATTCTCCTTTCTTTTTAAAGTTTTAAGTATTAATTATTGCATTTAAGCTGTTTATTATGTTATTAATACCCTCTTTTCTCTCTTTTTCTCCTCCAATGTGCTCCGATTTTTAAACTGTTTTTTGAGTTGCTATGCTCTTTTACTATTACCTTAATTTTAAGTTTTTCATTCATTATTAAAGATTTTTAAATGTTAGACCTTATTTGTTTGACCACAGAGTTATGTACTCTACATGAGAGAACCTGTGGACCAATTAACAACCAATTACTCAATACACTATATAACTGCTGTACCCACTATGGGCGTCATACTGTTCCTGACGAAGCTGACAGAGATCAGCGAAATGCGTAGAGCCGTACAGTTTGCGCAGATAGCTCCGATCCGGAACAGAGAGGACCACCCTGCCGTGTACCTGCCTCCTCCCCCGAGTAACCGGAAGTTGCCAAGTTACCGACGGATGTGACGTCAGAAGCCATCTGATGCCATTCAGTTTCTTGAGTATCGAAGACAGACGGCCCGGACACTACCTCTCTGGCGTGAGATTCACTGCTTAACCTTATCTGATGTGTCTGTTTAATTTGTACACAATGTGAGTACATATTGTAGCTTCATTTTATTCTTATAAACTACATACTGGTCTGCACTATTTGGTTCTCTCCGTTGTGTTTTCTCCTGAGTTCCACCTCGAGTGAGAGCCCTCCATAGTTCCTGTTTGCCTTGTTCCCCGATTTTGCTGGCTTTTCTTTTACTTCTTGTAAATAGGCAATTCATATGAGCCAAGACTTGTTCCATCATCCTTGTGTGATTTTATTGCACCATCATATTTTTCTTGTTTTTTTTGGGATGTTCCTGACTTATTGCTCCCTTCATACCCTGGATGTATACTGTTGCTATAGGGAATCAGTACAATTCCCTCTGAAGGTTGAGAATTCTGTTATTTCACCTTACACTTAACATTTATTATTTGAATCACATTTACAATAAGCACTGTGTTCCTTAGCGCCGTTCTGAATCACTTGGGTTATCTCTCTCTCTTACTGTCTCTCTCTCTCTCTCTGTCACTGTCTCTCTCTCACGATCTCTCTCCTTCTCTCTCTCTCTCTCTCTCTCTCTCTCTCTCACTGTCACTGTCTCTCTCTCACTGTCACTGTCTCTCTCTCACTGTCTCTCTCACTGTCACTGTCTCTCTCTCACTGTCACTGTCTCTCTCTCACTGTCTCTCTCTCTTTCTGTCTCTCTCACTGTCTCTCTCTCTCTCTCTCTCTCTCTCTCTGTCTTTCTCTCTCTCTCTATACAAATACATGCAGAAATAAAAACATGAAATCTCAATCTCAAAAACAGCACATGGCATCTGAATATTAAACCAGCACATTGCAAAATAAATTATATCTCATCTCCCAACAAAACAGCACCAAGACAAATAAATATATACCAAATGGCAATCAAACAATTGCATTTTAGTGTGTACATGATGCAATTAATCTGTGCATCATGTAACACAGGGGTGGGGAACGTCCGACCCGCGAAATCATTTGGTCCAGCCCCCAAGAAGCAAGCCTGCAAGAATGGTTTAAAAAAAAAAAAAACTCCCCCTCTCCTGATTGGCTGTCCGTGCTGTCACTCTGCCAAGATTTTTTATTTGGCCCGCCTCTTAGAAACATGGAGCAAGTGTAGGGTGCAAGCCGGGCCTCCCCTCCCCTCAGCACTGCCCCCCTCCCTTCTCTCCTCCAGTAATGCCGGGTCCTCCCCTTCCCTCAGCACTGCCCCCCTCCCTTCTCTCCTCCAGTAATGCCGGGCCCTCCCCTTCTCTCAGCACTGCCCCCCTCCCTTCTCTCCTCCAGTAATGCCAGGCTCCTTAGGCTCTGCCCCTCTGTCCCTCCCTTTAGACTCTGCGGGCCTGCCAGTCTCATCTGCAATGGCTACCTATGCTGCTCAAGCAGCCCATCCACAGGCCCCAAGTAACCCACATGCCCCCTTATACCCCCTCCCAGGCACTTTACCCACCCAAGGGGGGAGAGGCCTTATTTTTGTGTGTGTTTGCAGAGGTGGGCTTATTGGGTGTGTGTGTGTGTGTGTGTGTGTCACTGTGTGTGTGTTTGTCTCTGTCACTGTGTGTGTGTGTGTCAATGTCACTGTGTGTGTGTGTGTGTGTGTCTGGCACTGTCACTGTGTGTGTCTGTCACTGTGTGTGTGTGTGGCACTGTCACTGTGTGTGTGTCACTGTCACTGTGTGTGTGTCACTGTCACTGTGTGTGTCACTGTCTCTGTGTGTGTGTGTGTGTGTGTGTGTGTGTGTGTGTGTGTGTCACTGTCTCTATGTGTGTGTGTCACTGTCTCTGTGTGTCTCACTGTCTCTGTGTGTCTCACTGTCTCTGTGTGTCTCACTGTCACTCTGTGTGTGTGTCACTGTCACTGTCACTGTGTGTGTCACTGTGTGTGTGTCTCACTGTCACTGTCTGTGTGTGTGTGTGTCTCTGTGTGTGTGTCTCTGTGTGTGTGTGTCACTGTCTGTGTCACGGTCACTGTGTCACTGTGTTTGTGTGTCACTGTCTGTGTGTGGCAGCAGCCGCCTGAGGTGATGAAGGACCTGAGTATCACCAGTGCGGCGCGGGTAAGCAGCGCTCCGGGGGGGAGAGGGTATAAGAGGAGTGGGGCTTGGGGGATGGGGGGAAGGGGTATAAGAGGCTTGGGGGATAGAAGAATGAGTCTGCGGAGGGAGAGACACCTCACTACCGCCTCTCCTCTGCCTCCTCCCCACACCGGGCAGCAGCAGCAGCTGCGGAGGAGGAGGGCACCTGCTCCGCAGTGCCGCAGTGTAAGATGAGGGAGCTATGCAGGGCCCTGACAGGGGAAGGGCAGGAGGGGCCTGGGACACCACCAGGCCTGACACCTAATCACAGCATCATTTGTCTCCTTGACTTCAATACATGTTGTATGATTAACTATGCATCTTAAATTGCCACTTCTTGCAGCTGATTGTCATTCTTGTTTAGAGTGTGTCTGAAAGTGAGTTATAGAGTGAGTGTATGAGTGAGAGGGTCTGAGAGTGTGTGATCCCACCCCTGCTCTGATTTGTGTGTGTGTGTGTGTGTGTGTGTGTGTGTGTCAGAGAATACAGACACCAACCCACAGTCAGTCATAGTCACTCACCACCCAAGTGTCAGTCAGTCAGTCACCCAAGTGTCAGTCAGTTAGTCACCCAAGTGTCAGCCAGTCAGTCACCCAAGTGTCAGTAAGTCAGTCACCCAAGTGTCAGTCAGTCAGTCACCCAAGTGTCAGTCAGTCAGTCACCCAAGTGTCAGTCAGTCACCCAAGTGTCAGTCAGTCACCCAAGTGTCAGTTAGTCACCCAAGTGTCAGTCAGTCAGTCAGTCAGTCACACAAGTGCCAGTCAGTCAGTCAGTCACACAAGTTTCAGTCAGTCACACAAGTGTCAGTCAGTCAGTCACACAAGTGTCAGTCAGTCAGTCAGTCAGTCAGTCAGTCAGTCACACAAGTGTCAGTCAGTCAGTCACCCAAGTGTTAGTCAGTCAGTCACAAAAGTGTCAGTCAGTCAGTCAGTCACCCAAGTGTCAGTCAGTCACACAAGTGTCAGTCAGTCAGTCAGTCAGTCAGTCACACTACTGTCAGTCAGTCCACATGTGTCAGTCAGTCAGTCACACTAGTGTCAGTCAGTCAGTCACCCAAGTGTCAGTCAGTCAGTCACCCAAGTGTCAGTCAGTCAGTCACCCAAGTGTCAGTCAGTCACCCAAGTGTCAGTCAGTCACCCAAGTGTCAGTTAGTCACCCAAGTGTCAGTCAGTCAGTCACCCAAGTGTCAGTCAGTCAGTCAGTCACACAAGTGTCAGTCAGTCAGTC